>MU735226.1:4127-29548 GCA_026770625.1 Nicotiana glauca
AAAGATACCTATAGTAATGTATATTGTTCACAAATAAGCTCAGATACAAAGCTTGTACTAAATAAAGAAATTATTATTCCAACTTAAAATTAATGTGTAAGATACAAAATATAAATTTAATTAATTCTTTCTCAAAAAAGATACCTACCATAATTGAATTATACACAAAATTTTAATAAAAGATACCTACATTAATATATATATATTGTACCCAAATAAGGTCAAATACAAAGTTTATAATAAATAAAGAATTATTATTTCAACTTAAAAATAATGTGTAAGATACAAAATAAAAATTTAATTGATTCTTTCTCAAAAAATGATACCTACCATAACTGAATTATACATAAAATTTTAATTAAAGATACCTACAGTAATGTATATTGTACCAAAATAAGGTCAGTTACAAAGCTTGATCAATTAATTAAAATTTGTCCCTAACATAATTTATTTTGTCTCTACCATAATTATACAAAAAAAAAATGTTAACTAAATTATACTACTAATAGAGATTTGTATCATAATTAAAAAATAATTCTTATTGAACTACTACTTCCATTAATTATGTTTCCATTTATAATTCAAATTTTTAATGTTGTCTTAAAATTGCCAAGTAGCTTTTTTTTAGCTTGTCATTTGGCTTCACCTTAGTCCTTATGTTTCATTACTGTCCTTTTAATATAATATAAAAGATATCTAAATATTTTATTTATCGAAATAATATATTACAATACGATATATTATGAAATGATATATAATAAATAAGCAATTAATGATTATAATCTCATTTTTCAAAATCATATATTCAAATTTGAACTGACCCAACTCTAATAAAGTCCAAATCAAATTATGTTATTTCAATTTCGTATATTTTTAAAAATTGAAACCGAATCTACCAATTGGAGGCGCCAAAATAGGGAATTAAATAAGCAATATTTAAATAGTGGCACTAACACAAGTGGCGACTGTTGTAATGTGTCGGTATATATAGTACAGATATAACGCAGGCTTTTAATATAGAATCTCATCTTCGTCCCATTTCCCAATTCAAATTCTATGCTATTAATATTATCACACCATTAGTTCGCCCCAACTACTATGTCCTAAACGTACGTACAAGGGGTCCAAAATCCAAAACTTAAAATTACTTCGTCTCTTTGGGTTTAGTTTTGTTCTTACATTTGATTTGGTGAGTGAGACTTTCTTTTTTTTTTCTTCTTCTTATTTTTTGGCATCTGGGTTTTGCTCCTCTGATTTAAGGTCATTATTTTTGTTTGTGTACGATTATCCTGTTATCTCTTGTAAATTAATTGGGTCTTTTTAGTAATGCATAAACCTGATTTTGAGGGGAAATATTTGGGTTATTTGATGAAAGTTTGTGTCTTGCTGGTTTCTTCAGTGTGTGTGTGTGTGTGTTTTCGCATTCTTTAATTTTCTGAGCTATGAATATGGTGTTTTGAGTAGAGCTACATTGTTTTTGTTTGTGTAGGATTATCTTGTTCTCTCCTACAAATCAATTGGGTCTTTTTAGTAATGCATAAACCTGATTTTGGGGGAAACTTTTGAGCTATTTGATGAAAGTCTTGGTGTTTTTTTCACTGTGTGTGTGTGTGTGTGTAAACTTCTAGGTTTTCGGATTCTTTAATTTTCTGAGCTATGTGGCTATTTTGGTGAGAGGTACAGTTACTAATTTTCTGCTCCCCATTTGTGCTGCTTTTTACTGGTAAAATTAATGCTTAACGAATAACATGTTTTTTGTTCATTCTTGGAGATATTTTACTTGATGTGTTGATATCCTTAATCAGACCCCAAATTAAGATATGATTTTGCCGTAAGATTCGTTATTCTTTTACCCCCATTGGCCCACCAATTGAAAAAAAAGGCACCTTTGTGCATAGTCCTTTACTTTTTTCTGGTTCCCTTTTGCAGATTACTGTTTTGATGTTTGTTTTTTTATGCAGGAACCAATTCTTAAACTTCTGGAATATTTATTTCTTGATTCTATTCTATGTTATATCTTCTGTTCAATTAATATGAATATTGTGGCGAGTCTGTTTACTAAATATGAAGTGATTGAGCATGTTTAGACACGACTCCAAACGAGTCTTAAAAACAAATACCTAAACACAAATGTTAAGCTGCACATAGTCATGTATTTTTCCCTGGTTGGATCCTTGGGTTTTGATTTATTAGTATTTTATTGTATATATGAACGTTTGTATTAGTTGGCAGCGACACTTCTATCCTTAGATTACCAATGTTTGAGGAATGTCTAGAGTCTGTTGACCAATGGAGAGAGATTTTGTATCGATATGATTTCATTTTGTTCACCTTCTTTTTTTGGGATGCCTGAATTCTAGCTGTAATACCAATAACTATTGTCCTAAAGTTGATGAATAGTCAAAGGTGGGAAAGGAAGGATGTAGGCCTTGGACAGAATTGAGGAGTATAGGATAGTACCATACCACAAATCACAACTGTAATTTTCTTCTGTTTTGACCCTTTATGACTGCAGTGCTCTATCTTGTAGATAAAGCATTTTATTCCCTTGTAAATGAAAGAACTTCAGGTTTCTAGAAGAGAGACGTATTATGAGGACGTTATTCAGCTAATTGTATGACAAAAGAGGAGAAAATATCAGATAGGCCTTTCAAATCCTTCCTTAGCGATAATAAATTACAGCTCAGTTTTGTATCAGACTAGCAATATCCAGTTCACTGAAGAATAAATGCCCTTATTATTGTGATCTAAAAGAAGAATGTCTAGATTTGTGGGAAAGTTGATTCAGTCTCGTGATCCTCGTCAGGGAAGGCAAAATTTTAAAATGTATTAGGGTCAACCTTGTTCCAGCTTTTCTTATACTTGGATAATCCTGTGTGCTGTTGCTACTGATATAGTAATAATTACCAGAAGCTCTCTATCTTTTGTTTCTTGTTAATTTTCACCAGTTTTTGGCCTACATGAATCTTGCACTTGTCGATGATGACTTTTTGCATTGGAGTTTATTCTTGTAATGTCTGACTTCATCTCTTATACATACTTAAAAGGTAGGAAAATGCCTGAGAAAATTACAGCTGAGGCTCTTCTGAACAACATTGTGGAATCAATTGCTGATGGGCTGTCGAAGCAGAAGTCGGGGTCCTTCTTTGAAGAGGAGAAATCAATCTCGGTTAATGCTCAGCTCAATAGGCTATTTGGCCGTCAAAAGCCAGTACACCATATTTTAGGTGGAGGCAAATGTAGGCCACCTATATACCTTAGCTCTCCTTTGTCCTTACTATGGTTGTATTACCAATCCTAAATATGCTTCAACCTATTTCTAGCTGCCGATGTGCTGTTGTGGAGAAACAAGAAAATTTCAGCTGGTGTTTTAGCAAGTGCCACAGCCATCTGGGTGCTATTTGAGTGGCTGAACTACAATTTTCTTTCACTGTTATGCTTTGCTCTTGTCATTGGTTTGATTGCTCAGTTTCTTTGGAAAAATGCCTCCGGCATTATGAACAGGTAATACAACCTTACCTGTTTCCTGGGCAATATCCTATTCTCCTTTCTCAATCTCATTTATCAATTGGTATGATACTCTTGAATCAAGTTAATGGCGATGCAATCTTTTTGACAAACAGGTCTCCAGCTAAAGTCCCTCGTCTTATCTTACCTGATGACCTTTTCATCAGCATTGCCAAGTCTATAGGTGCTGAAGTAAACCGTGGTTTGCGCTTCCTTCAAGATGTTGCCTGCGGGAGTAACATCAAACAATTCTTAGTGGTAAATCTTCATAATCTTTTCTGGAATATTTTCAAATGGTTAAGCTTATTAAAGTAAAGATTGTTCCTCAAATCCTATTTCAAGTCATTCATTACAAAGCTATAGGCATTTGATTTGTATTAGGACTCTCTTTCAAGCTAGACTTTTTCAAAAATTATTTTCCTTCCTCTGCGTTAACTTCGCCAAATTTCGTAAGGTCATGCAGCCTTACCCTGTGGTAAACTTGCTTTTAATTCAGCATTTGTCAAGCATTTTAATCAATTTGATTGATCTGGAATACGCCTTCATAAAAAACAGCGGTACATAAAGATCGTATTATTTCTACTTTTCCCCTCTGCGTATGTGTGTGCTCCCAGACAGCTTTTCATTCTGTTTTATTCAATTCAATTGCAAGAGCCAAAACAAGATACTTCTCTCTTTATCTGTTAAAAAAATTGTACATGTTTAGCTCATTCTAAAGATCTCTTCCAAACAAATATGCCTGTTGAAGTAAGATGCATATGTTCGCAATGGTATCCCCAGATTTTAGAAAACTTATAGGTACTTCTACTCAACTAGCAAAACATCAATTGTTTGAGTTGGTTGGTCAACTAACGTGCAAGTTTTTTGACATTAAACTTTCACCTCCCAAGGAACAAAAAAGATAAATACGACTCCAGCCTTCTTTTGTCTTTTCTCTAAATTTGTTTTCTCCTCATGGATTAGATTTTCTCCTGTGTATATGATGTAACTTAATGCTGAAACTCTTATTTCTCATTCAATAAATTTTTGCAAACCGTTTTATTCAATGTTAATTGTTATGAAGACAATCTGTATTGATGTGAAATGCTATTGCTCGATGTTTGATCAAATCATTTGATCCTGAGTCTTTCTGATGACTACTAAATTAATGCCTGGGGATTTTTTCTAGGTTGTGGTGAGCTTATGGATTGCTGCTATTATTGGAAGCTGGTGCAATTTTTTGACTGTTCTGTACATCGGTAAGAGACCATTGATTTTATATGTGTTCTGAGTTGTCGAGGTTTTAGTAGGGTGTATTCAAATTTTTCTCTACAACTCACGTCAAGCTTCAGAACGGTTCTAATTTTAGCTATGCTTGCGATGTTGAATGTTTTAAGGTTTTGTTGCTGCGCACACGCTCCCAGTGCTGTATGAAAGATATGATGATAAAGTTGATGGCTTTGTATATAATGCCCTCGAACGGCTTCAAGGCCATTACAAAAAGCTGGATCGTGGTATCCTCAGCAGAATCCCGACGGGCAAATTCAAGCTAAAGAAGTTTGAATAGATTCATTAGCAGAAAATGAACTTGTATGCAGAAAGTATGAAATACTTTTCCTGCTTAGGCAGCAAAATGCTGCTTTTAAGCTTTAGAATTAGTTAAGGTAATGTCTCAATTAGTTCACAATGTATTGAACCGTTAGATGGCATTGGAGAAACTTTTTTTGCCTAATTATCTTAGTTGGATATGGCATTTGAAAATAACTTGCTTTTTATTCTCTTTTTCTTACATCTGTGGTTGTAGTATTTTAGAAGCATACTTGCATTGAAAATTTGTGGGAAAATGACACGCTTTCAAAATAATTACCGAAAAAATATAAGTTTGTTGAATATATATATATATATATATATATATATATATATATTTATATATATATATATATATATATATATATTCTGTATTTTATATACAAAATTTATATATTTTTTTGGCTACCGAATATAAATAGTTTTTGGCGTGGGCTAAAAGTGATAATATCCCTAAATTGGTAGGGCAAGGGCTTTTCATGAGAACTTATTAGCATCATCATTTCTTTTAAATTTTTCAGAGTTACTGGATTCTGCATGGGTGTGATTGATCATACATTTTTTGTTTAAATAAAAAAAGCGTATTATAAAAAAAAAATCTTTTTCTTTCTTATAATTACTTCTCTCAATAGAAATTCTTCTGCATATATATGATAGAGGCCTTTAATTTGTGTGAAACTTAATTATATTGGAGATCTTTATATTTCATTTCCAAGAGGCATTGCCTACTAAATCGACACTAAATCAGAAAATCATAACCAGTAAAGCAAAGGATTACAATATTAAGTTTGTCCTGTGAATAATATAAATTTCTTATGTGAGGATGATCCTATAATAAAAGCATGTTCGTACTGTAATATAATTACATGAGAAATACTATAAGTTTGACCATTTGAAAAACATCATTCGATCCCTCACTTTATAAATTCATTGCAATACATTTAAATATGCTCCTTACTTACTTTCCTTTTCTTGTTCTCCATTTATTATACAAAATCTACATAGTATATCTCAAGCCTAACACTACATATTATTACCAAAACAAATATATGATATAATGCTCCACTTTGGGCTGTTGATTATATGGATAAACAGAATTTTACAATAGGGAGAAATTTAAAAATAGCCATATTTATAACTGGTCGTTCAAAAATAGCCCAATTTCAAAAGTAATTGAAATTTAGCCAATTTTTATGTAAAGATAAATCTGAGCGAAAACACTGTTCAGAACCCGGAAAATACTCCAGTATATTATGCTGGAGTTCCAGCATAAGTATACTTGAACTCCAGCATATTATACTGGAGTTCCAGGATAGTATGCTGGAACTCCAGCATAATAATATGATGGAGTTCCAGCATAAGTATACTTGAACTTCAGCATATTAAACATAGCTACTACTAGCCTACTACTATCATTTTCTTTTCTTTTTTCCATTGCCTAGACTTTTTGACTATTTTTGACTAATTTTGACTCAATTTCCGAGCTGGCAAAAAGACAATGAAGCAAAAGAGTGTGCATGAATGGGAATAAGCACGTGTGGATTGTGAAAGTCAGTTGCCTTCCATGAGTTTACCTCATGCCATTCCCTTCCCTATACATTGTGTGGTCTTTAGCTTCTTGTTCTCTCTTTTCACTATCACTATACCCTACCCTATCTCACATTTTCTTTATTTGTCTTTCACATATATAGTGTTCAGTATTCGTATTCGGACCCGACTAATCCAGATTCCGTAACGTATATAAGGTTCATTAAAAAGGGAAACATTTCTTATTAGAATTTTTTCCATACTCAAGATTCGAACCTAAACCTTTAGCCGAGAGCGGAGAGACACTACAGCCACAGCACGGTGGTACCCTATATCACATTATGATTTCATTGTTCACTCAAATCTCAACAACAACAACAACAAATGCGACACGTTCAGTGTAATACAACAAGTGTGGTCTAGACTATTTCCGGTAGAACATTGGCTTAGGAAAAATACAGTCACATCCAGTGGCGGACCACCTTATAGGAAGGGGTGTCAAATGACACCTTTAGCGGGAAAAATACATTGTGTAGGTAGGTAAAAAAATATTATATGTCTATATAGTATGTATTGACTCCCCTTAATTTTCTGGTATGTTTGCTTTTATATATTTTAATACTCCTTAACGAAAATTCTGGCTCCGCCACTGCTCACAGCATTATCAACAATGACAACTCAAATCTCAAAAAAGTAGAAAGATTCAATCAACACTAATAAAAATGGGTCGATATTTTCTGCAAATGCCACTCATATCAACGCTATAAATAGGACAAGAGTAGTATATTACCCCTCATCAGCACCAAAAACTAGTGTTTAATTTCCAGAGTTCTCATATATACTCATCTTAAGTTTTCATTTTGTTCATCAAAAATGGTGGTAATTGTGAGCGAAAACACATCACCTTTTCTTCACAGCAGGATTCTAGCAATTGAAGCTAGGCTTGTATTTAGCTTCTGTTGTATGAATAGAGAGTCTGAAAGTGATGATGATGACGATATCGATGATGGAGCAAAAGTGGCACCTGCCGCATAATCTTTGCATGTGTAATTTATCCTTCAGATCATACATCTAATTAGAATTTTTGTTTTTTTGTAATAATAAAAAAAAAAGACTTACTCACACCAGAAATTATTCCTTAGGAAAATTGGGGTAGGGAGGGACTTATTATTACCCCTTAGAATAAGTAGGAACCCCTATTTAGTCTTCTGTAAAGTTATTTCTGTATGACTTACAGGTCACGAGTTCAAGTCATAGAATCAATCACTCATATTTGTATTAAGGTAGACTGCCTACATCACACTCTCTTGGGGATACGTAAATGTGAGATGTTTCGTGCATCGGACTGCCTTTTCTTTTCCTTTTAATTAGTCATAAAGTCTTTATTGGAGTAATTATTAGTGATGTGAATGTACGAGGATATCTCAATTTTCCATTCCTAGAGCTAGCAAGTCTATATATGCATGTAGCCGAAATTAAACGATATCTATCAAAGAAGTGCTTTCTACCTTGTGTTTAGTAGGCAAAACTTTCTATTTATTGTCTTCTTCTTTTGCTGTATCAGTATAAGAACTTTTTATTATCTTGGAGCAATTATAGATTTGGAATTAATTACTTTTTCCGTGACACACCTTCCATTTGTGGTTTTGAGTATGGGAAATGGCTTAATTCCAAGAAATGAGGGACTTAAAAATTAATCTACGTTTATACTTCAACCTTCATTTGGAACCACCACTTTAATTATTTCTTGAAACATTAAATTAAACTTATAATGTGTGGAAAATTAATTAGTTTCTTGTGTTGTCGTGTTTGAGAATAGAATTGCTACATTTGTGGACTACTTTAGACTTTCCTATTTCCCTTTCCTTTCTAAAAATTCCATTTCAAGAAAACCCACAAAAAAACAGATAAAAAAATACAACAAAAATATTTTTTCATGAAAAAACAGGAGAAAAAGGAGAGAATATATATTATAGGGGTAATGAATCTACCTGAAGATGTAATTTTCGAGATTTTGACAAGACTGCCTGTGTCTTCTTTGATTAGGTTCAAATGTGTCTGCAAATTATGGTATTCTCTGATCAAAAACCCTAATTTCATATCAAAGCATTTACATAATCTGAGCAGGAAAAAAAATTACGTTCGTTTGTTAATTAGTCGTCGCGGAAATATTACAAATAAAAGGGTGGTCTCATTATCCATTAATGACACATTTGATGTGTTTATTAATCAAGATTTTCCATCATATTTCAATGATAAATTTGGTCACGTTAGACTTATTGGTCCATGTAATGGAATTGTTTGTTTATGTGGATATCCAGATAATATTGTTATATGGAATCCTTCAATTAGAGATTACAAAATATTGCCTCAATCACAAATTCAACGTCTAGTTGGTTCAACAGTACGTGGAAGTGATTTTGGATTAGGGTTTGATTCCAAAAGAAATGATTATAAGGTAATACAAATTTTATTTTGTCTTTCAAATGATCGTGTTGTTGTTTATCAAGTTGAGATATATTCATTAAATGAAAATATTTGGAAAAAGTATAATGGGATTGTACCAGCTAAAATAAAGTATGGTAATATTTCTTGGAGTATGATGTATAAAAATGAGATTTTTTGTTGGTTAGCTCAAAATGGTGATAATAATGAGGTGATTCTTTCATTTAATATGAGTGAAGAGATTTTTGAAAATACACCATTGCCATCAAATATTGGAGTTTTTGGGGAGCAAGAAATTAGAAATATTTGGGTTATTGTACCATTAAATGAGTCAATTTCCCTTATTGTTTATTGTTTGAAACAAGTGGAGAAATACTTTGATATATGGGTGATAAATGAATTGGGAGTTAAAAATTGTTGGACTAAATTGCAAAGAATTGGCCCCCTTTCTAGGGTTGAGAGGCCTTTAGGGTTTTGGAAAAATGGTGAGTTTATTTTGGAAAATAGCAATGGACAATTGGTGATTTATGATCCTGCAAATCAAGAATTGAAGACACTTGGCTTTTATGGGAAAAGAGACAGATTGGAGTTGGTTGTTTATAAGGAGAGTTTAGTTTCAGTCAATTCATAATTGTAATGCTATGTGAAAAATAGCAAAGACGAATTCAAAGTCTAGAGTTAGTAAATTTCGATTTTTTTTTATATGTATATATTTGAGCCGAAAGTAGTGGATTCAGTCGAACCCTCGGAACTTGTCTGCGGTTCGCCTATGAGAAATAGTATAGGTTGCATTGATTTTTAAAACCGTGTAGTTGACGTGAAAATAACTTCTTCTTGTACATATCATGTAACAACAACAACAACCCAGTATATTCCCACAAGTGAGGTCTGGGGAGGGTAATATGTACGCAGACCTTACCCCTACCCCGAAGGGCAGAGAGGCTGTTTCCTGGAGATCCTCGGCTCAAGAAGAAACAAGAGACAGAAACAAGTGACGATATATTAGTATTAGCAATAGACTCATAATAAATAACATAAAATATACAAAATGACATAAATAACATGAAATAACAAATAACAACAACATAAGGAATATAGAAAATACGAGAAAGAGGAAAGTATAGTAATATCTAGAATATAAAGCCCTGCATCAGTAGCTGATCAGTAGCATCCTAAGCCTAACTCCTAACTGTCTAGTCTCACTCTGGTGCGTTGTAGAAATATCCCACCCTAACCTGCCACCTTAATGCTCGACCTCCACAATCCCCTGTCAAGGGCCATGTCCTCAGTAATCCTAAGTCGCGTCATGTCCTACCTGATCACATCTCCCCAATACTTCTTAAGTCTCCCTCTACCTCTCCTCGTGCCCACCACTGTCAGTCGCTCACAACTTCTCACCGGTGCATCAGTGCTCCTCCTCTGAATGTGCCCGAACCATCTGAGTCTTGCTTCCCGCATCTTGTCCTCCATGGGCGCCACGCCCATCCTCTCTCCAATAACTTCATTCCTAATCTTGTTCATCCTTGTATGCCCACACATCCACCTCAACATCCTCATCTCCGCTACTTGCATCTTCTGGATGTGTGAGTTCTTAACCGGCCAACACTCGGTCCCATACAATATGGCCGGTCTAACCACTGCTCTATAAAACTTACCTTTTAGTAACGGTGGCACTTTCTTGTCACACAGGACTCCCGTTGCTAACCTCCACTTCATCCACCCCACCCCTCTACGGTGTGTGACATCCTCGTCGATCTCCCCGGTCCCCTGAATAACTGACCCAAGGTACTTGAAACTACCCCTCTGAGGGATAACTTCGGAGTCAAGCCTCACTTCCACTCCCGCGTCCGTCTGCTCGGGCCCAAATTTGCGCTCGAGATATTCCGTCTTCGTCATAATCAACCTGAAACCTTTAGACTCAAGGGCCTGTCTCCAAACCTTTAGCCTCTCGTTGACGCCGCGTCTTGTCTCGTCAATTAGGACTATATCATTAGCAAATAGCATACACCAAGGCACCTCCCCTTGAATATTATGTGTTATGACATCCATCACCAGGGCAAATAGGAAAGGGCTGAACGCAGACCCTTGGTGCAACCCCGTAACAACTGGAAAATGCTCGGAGTCGCCTCCTATTGTCCTAACCCGAGTCTTAGCTCCATCATACATGTCTTTAATCACCCTAATATAGGCAACCGGGACCCCTTTAGCCTCTAAGCATCTCCATAAGACCTCTCTAAGAACCCTGTCGTACGCTTTCTCTAGATCGATAAACATCACGTGGAGATCCTTCTTCTTATCCCTGTATTGTTCCACCATCCTCCTAATAAGGTGGATAGCTTCTGTGGTAGATCGCCCTGGCATGAACCTAAACTGGTTGTCTGAAATAGACACTGTCCTTCACACTCTCATTTCTACCACTCTCTCCCAGACTTTCATGGTATGACTCAGTAATTTGATACCCCTATAGTTGTTACAGCTCTGGATATCGCCTTTGTTCTTATACAACGGAACCATTTTACTCCACCTCCACTCTTCAGGCATCCTATTAGTCTTGAATATAACATTAAACAACCCAGTAAGCCATTCCAAGCCTGCTCTGCCCACACACCTCCAAAGTTCAATCGGAATTTCATCTGGCCCGGTAGCTCTGCCTCTCCTCATTTTACGCATTGCCTCCATGACCTCATCGACCTCAATGTCTATACAATCACTCATCTCATGTGGGCTATCGGCATTTAGCAAATCCCCTACTACAATATCCTGATCCCTTTCTCCATTCACAAGTTTATGAAAGTAGGTCTGTCATCTCCTCTAAATCTGGTCATCCCCCATCAAAACTTTGTCGTTATCATCTTTTATGCACCTTACTTGGTCCAGATCCCTGGCCGTCCTCTCTCTCTCACCTTAGCGAGTCGGAATAGCTTCTTCTCCCCGCCTCTGATCCCTAGTTCCTCATACTTACGAGCAAAAGCTGTCGTCTTAGTCTCCGTAACTGCCATCTTCGCATCCCTCCTAGCAACATTATATCTCTCATCGTTCGCTCTCTTCTCCTCCTCTCCAGTGCTCCCTAATAACCGTAGGTAAGCCGCCTTCTTCGCTTCCACTTTACCTTGGACAACCGCATTCCACCACCAGTCTCCTTCATGGCGACCGGTGCTTCCCGAAGATGTCCCTAATACCTCTTTCGCCGCCTTCCTTATACAGTTTGTCGTCATCGACCACATAGTATTTGCATCCCCACTACTTCTCCAAGCTCTCATTGCCGATAACCTTCCTACCAACTCCTGAGCTTTATCCTCAATCAAGGCGCCCTATCTAATCCTCGGGCGGCCTCGTACTGACCTCTTCTTCCTCCTTATCATAATACCAATGTCCATCACCAAAAGCCTATGTTGCGTCGCAAGGGTCTCACCTGGGATAACTTTGCAATCCTCACACAACCTTCTGTCGCATCTCCTGAGAAGAAGATAGTCAATCTGAGTCTTCGCCACCGAACTTTGGTAAGTAACCAAATGCTCTTCCCGCTTAGGAAAACTAGAGTTCGCAATCACTAGATCGAATGCCTTGGCAAAGTCCAACAGTAAAGTGCCCCCTCCGTTCCGTTCCGCTCCCCGAAACCAAAGCCGCCATGCACCTCAGTAAAGCCACCTGCAGACGACCCAATATGACCATTAAAATCTCCTCCTATAAATAACCTCTCGGAAAGCGGAATACTACGAACGATGTCATCCAACCCCTCCCAAAAACGCCTTTTAATCTCCTCATCCAGGCCTACTTGCGATGCGTACGCGCTAACGACATATCATGTAAATGAATAAAAAGTGAGAAAAGGACACATTATTTTTAACTTTATATGTGTTTCTCTATTGAATTGCTAATATTCTTTTTACGAGCTTTTGTATTTTGGTCCAAGATTGATGGAAAAGCTAATTTGATCATATATTTTTGTAATCAGTTGCTTTGGCAATTATAAAATCTTTTTTCACACAGAAAACTGAGTTGTATTAGCCGAAAATCGAAGTTTATCCAGTCCCTAAAAAATCGCTTTTTATGATTATATCACGATAATTCAGAAATGGGTGATTTTTAATACTGGAACTATGTATATCTAAATCTTCATGAAAGATGTCTTGGTTATGTGATCTTATAAGCAAAAATAGGGAAAAGTTACAATGTGACTAAACTTGATTTCCCAAATATTTGATGTGTAATAAAATTTGCTTGAACAACTGGGCAATTTCATTAGTAAGATCTCTATTAAGGGGAAATTCAGCCTGGAAACTAAATTCATCACCTTTGACAATTTAACTTGTTAATCATTTGCTTTTAAATTCGAGATATTAAACGAATCATAGAACTAGTTTGGCTATTAATACACCTTCGGGACGTTTGGTATCAATAATATGCAGCAGCAGCAGCAACAATCCAATATAATCCCACTAGTGGGGTTTTGGGAGGGTAGAGTGTACGCAAACCTTACCTTTACCCGGAGCGGTACAGAGGCTGTTTCCGGAAGACCCTCGGCTCAAGAAAACGAAGTATAATAGATTCATAATAACAACAGGAACCAGAAAAAAATAATATCAGCAACGTAAGAGACAACAAATAAATGGAAGGGCAATAACACAACATAAACCGCTGGCGGTCAATAAAATGCAAATGGGAGTAAAAAATGAACACTTTTGAATTTGGCGAAGAGTAGTCAAACTTGGGGCAATAAGAGTTGGCCAATACTAAGTTAAAAATATTAGTCTAGATTCTATGAATACCACTTAAAATTGGCACATCAACATTCTAAATAAAGATGAATGTAGCTATATAGATCACTAATTCACGCTACTTCAAACTGGCAAATGGACATACTAAATAAAGATGGATATAGCTATAAAAGACAGATCTTAGAAGTACTTAACCAGTACATTTTTCAGTTGTATAGGTTAGTTGTCCTTGCTTTTTTATTAGTTTGCTAATGGGAGGATTTCACTTTATCACCATCTCTGGGTCCATAGGACCTATGTGGTTAGGAAACAGAAACCTGAAACTCTACATTAAGGGCAACCGGAAAATGGACTTGAACAGGAATGTAGAAGCAACTTTTTGCGTAGCGGAGATGGCTCAGCGCACTGTTCAGCTTTGAAGTTACCTATCAAGCAGCAGGCACAGTTGACATAAAATTTAATTGCAGAACTGACTTCAAGTCTACATCGAAGCTGAAAGCGAGGGGAGAATTCAGTCCCAACACAAAGAGCACTTCTTCAATTCCTCGTAAGAGCAGTAGCATAACTAGTGCTACGGTGTAATAATGGCTGCATCCAGTTAGCAACTAGAATATCGCCTCTATTTCAACAGCTTAATAGCCGGTCGCTATTTCGGCAGCTTAATACCCCCATCCATCGTCCCTTTGATGTAGCAAACCTCATTTTAGGATTAAATTCCCTACAGCATAAAAACCTATCTGTTACTTTTACCTTCTGGGGTATCTGCCAACATGAAAAAAAGTATAAAGGCGAGATTCTTACAGTTGTTTCTGTGAAGAGAGAACTCTCTCTCTTAATGTGTGGATAGATCAGCCAAAACCAGTTTTGTCAAGATCCATTTCCACGCTGCCGTTTAGGATGATCTCTTTTCATGGTTCCTCCTCCATGCATGAACGATCCCTGTATGGATAAAGAGACTTTGAGGTTCAGAGCTTTGAAAAAATTCAAGCCAAATGAGATAAAAAGTCTTTTGAACATGATAATTTGATGAATCATTCCAGTTTGTATTACCTTTGATATATGAATGCCGCCTCTTTGATGAGGTGTATAGGAGCGCTGATGCTGGCCGTGGTACATAGGTGAACTGAGAGAATTGTTGGGATTCATATCCATTCCATTATAACTCCCACGATCAGGCTGACCAATCTCAGTAGCACTGACCATTGTAGTAAGCGAGTCCACAGGCTCCAGCAGCGATGAGATACCTGCCATCCCATTGTACGAGAGGATGCAAGCCATTACATATACAGAGGCTGCAAGAATCTCAGGAAGAACCTTTCCAGGATGTGAGACCTGCATAACATTCGATTCCAAATTAAACCAACCAAAAATCACATACTCCAATACTATCTTGACATGGCACCAGCGCAGATACCTAATCACTTTGCTTTGTTTCACTCTCTTTTCTTCTTCTTTTGCTTTGTTTCACTCTCTTTTCTTCTTCTTTTGCTTGGGGCTGGAGGGGAGGGAGAGGAGATTTTCTCTTTAAAATAGTGCAGGATAGAGGAAATTACCTTGAATAAAATTGCTGCAGCTAATCGCTCTCTCAGGCAGTAAATTTGAGCAACATCAAGAGCTGTTGACTTGAAAGGAATCCACCTATCAATAATGACCTTAACTGTATTTTCAGGAGAAGACATAACTTTCTCTCCTTGATCCGCTTTAATATTATCTTCCTCACCATCGTCCTCATCAGCATCTTCATAATCACTTCCATCATCATCATTGTCGTCGTCATCATCATCATCATCTTCTTCATTTCCAGGAGCCACAACAATCTCTGTTGCCAGCAACAAAAGTGGGAGTGGCCCAATGACACTACAGTTCCTTATATGAAGACCTCCATCACCACGTGTTATCTCATCATATACAATTAATGGTCGATCAAAGAATTTTTTGAATGAAAGCGTAAAGTTAGTAGAATGAGGGTGCAATCGAACTTTATCACCACCTGCAGTCTCTATGACAGCCTTCCTACCACCTTTCAGAGGCGGAAGCAGTCTTCCAACCATAGGGTACAAACCAGCAACAAGAACAGCATGTAATATGCCTGGATCCTGTGCGTTAAGGCTACAGGAAGATCCATCTCTTGGAATAAACCCATTCCTCAAGAGTTCAGATTGCAGTTGTTTACGCATTCGTGATAACATGTTCATAGTACTTGAGGATATAAAGTACGTAGAACAAAACCTCGACTCTTGGCCACTTTCTTTCGCACTTTTCCAGCCCTCAAACGCAGCCACAACTGCTAATTGATCACTTCTTCCACCATACCATGAGGCTAACTCGGCTCTTGCAGCTGAAGCTCTCTTCTTCTCATTTGGCAACATAGGTAGGGTAAATGGATCTCTATAGTCAGAAGCACAGGCCAACGTCAATGCTGGATCAAGGCAGTTCAATAATATAGCAATTAACAGCATCTTGCTTGTAAGAGGATGAACTGGTAAAGACCCTAGCCTTTCACCAAGCTCTGTAAGTTTCTCATCAACTGATAACGCCCCAATATCTTGCAGAACAATGATTGCATTACGTATGGTCTCGTAAACCGGAGGGTCAAGTGTCTTCTTCAGAAATTCTTCTATCTTGCAATCAGGGTTAAGAAGCTTGACCTGCCAAAAACAAGGTATTCAACTGTTTTACAACAAGCTCTATTGTTTACAATCGTTTACATTCACTATCAGTAGCTTTTTTAGACAAAGCTATGATAATTTTCAAAAGCCTACTGGAATTTTTATTTTATTTTTAATTTTCATTATTGCAAATCTCTTCACCTTCTTTCACCCCTAGCTAATGTTTTACAACTACCAATAAAAGCTAAATATATTTCACTTAATCGTCATGCTGAGTATTCCCAGTATAAAAATCATATTCCTAAAGGACAAGGAAGAATAATGAAGCACCTGAAGACATAATTCCTCTACAGGAATCCTCTTAATCTCAGGAACCTGGAAATCAGGAAATGAAGCTGCTCGGAGTTTTGAATAAAGATGATAACAAATTCCTGGCTGGCAGCGCCCAGCACGACCCTCTCTTTGCTTTGCACTAGCTTTTGAGACCCAAGAAGATTGAAGCGTTGATACATTACTATAAGGGTCATAACTTTTTTCTTTCATTCGTCCACTGTCTATTACATAAACAACATCATCAATGGTAATGGCAGTTTCAGCAATATTAGTTGAAAGAACAATTTTGCGGCAGCCTGGTGGAGGGCGTCTAAAGACCTTCTTTTGCTCCACAGCTGGAACCATAGAATGGAGAGCGATTACTGAAAACTTAGACGTATCTTTGAAGTACTGGCTTGAGCGTAATCTCTCTCGTGTTCTGTTAATATCCTCCCAACCAGGGAGGAAAACAAGGATTGCTCCGTCCTCTGAGTCTATACATATTTTTCTTAATAGCTGCTCAATAAGGACATCATCAATCAGTTCAGGGTCAACTGTTGATAGGTATTTGTCAAGTAAATGCTGCTGCTCCTCACAATTGGAAGATGATTTCTCCATGTGTTTTTTAATTAGTTCAGCAGCTTCTGTCTGATTCTCCCGTTCAGCCCAATCTAGAGCATTCTTTCCATCATTAGCACGTAAATGGCAGTCAGCGCCAAAAGAGAGGAGCATGCAAATGTCAGCAATACAGCCTTTTCCAGCAAACACCATCAATGGTGTCACTCCACTCAAAGAATGCTGATAATTGAACACTTTTGGTCCCCCGTCAGAAGATATTAGATCTAAAAGGGGATCAAGATCATCATCTGAAAAAGCCAAATTAATTGCTTCATCTAAGGCAACTTTGTACTCATCAGTTAATGTTGACTCCTCGGACATGGCAGCGGTTGAGGTGGAATCAAGGGGATTATTTTCAGTTGACTTCACAATAGAAAGTACATCCTCAAGATAAAACGTTTTTACCTGACATAGGTGTAAAGGGGTAAATACTTCAAAAACTCACATCACAAATCAACAAAGAGATAAATCTGCATCTAGGAATTAAGGGAAAGGTTTTACAGGATAAGTAAATCCTGGGACTCGGATAACTGGGCAGCCGCCAAAGTATTTTGAAAAGCGTTCAGCATCAAGTGTAGCACTCATCAGAACCTGTTTGGAGGTTCATTCAATTGTTAGATCATCAAATGACATGCACATTGAAACAAGAAAAGAGAGGCAGCATCTTATATAATACAAAAGCATAATGAAAAATTCAACAGTATACGTTCTTACCAGACGCAAATTTGGATATGACGGAAGCAAGTCCCTGCAAGTAAAGAAAGACTAACCTGAACATTTTGCTGTTTCACGGGAACTTTAAATTAATAGAAATTAGGTATAACACCTTCTGAATATTTTGTCAAACGAAAATGACAAGCTAATTTCAGGAATCAGGACAGAGATTAGCATAAGTAAACTACAGAAATGAGGTTAATTGACTTGACTTGTTGACAAGCCAAAGATTAGCACATTATGGTTCCAGCTCCTGTCAGAAAGATCATTCAAAACAGGCAAAAAACCGTGAAACATGTAACCGACGAAATAGATTAAACCAGTGCACCTGAGAATCGCGAGCATGAAATCGGAGTAGCGATCCCTTTCATGAATTTCGTCCTATGAAATTTGAAGCTCGTAAGGTAGCAGAAAACAAAGAAGAAGCACAGCTGAGAGTGCATGTCAAATTAGAAAGTATTAACATCATCTACAAGCAGAAGTAAAAAAGGATAACATGATCAAGAAACTTTGCAAGCAACAAAACAAACAATGAAACAGAGATGTATGAAATGTTTTTAGAGGATACCTCCGCATTCAAAGATTGTTAGATTAAGAAGTACTTTGATTCTGGCCAAGCCCTAGATTTTTAAGAGGGACGAAAACGCAAAAGCCTTCAATAGGAATTATTCTGCAAATTCAAATTTACAAGAACTCTAGATGGAATTCCAATATACTGATAAAAAGTCTATTTTTATAGTGTTGCATTAGATATGAAAGGGAAAAACTGCTAAGCATAACGATAAACACCCTACACCAACAAAGTTCAATATGTTCCTTCCCAATAGATAGCAATAAATTTGACCTTGAATGCTTAGTGCATATTGCATAAATCCAGTAGTAACCTGTTATATGTAATAGCAAACCCCTCAATTTCTATTTTTTTAAACTATTTAGCAAACCCATCCATAAATTTAAAGAGCGACAAAGCTTATGTAAGCACAGAACCGGAAACAAGATTTTGCATCAACCATCATCTAGGATAACCTAGATGCCAAACTACTACTTCCAGGACATGGCCTCTAAATGACCAATGAGTGAAGAGGCCTTCTTATATATCTTGAAGAAGTGAGTTAGTTTAATGTTCATCTCCTCCTTTTTTTTTTTATTTGCACCGGGTGTCCGAGTCTCTGTGGGAGCCCCGACTAATCCCGGGGGTGCACAGGCCCTCGGCAAGGAGTTTCCCGCAAGTGCACCACGGTTAATTCAGGTTTTACCCAGTCCAATGGCCCTCAGAAAATGTTTGCACCCAGTGGGTTTCGAACTTGAGACCTTGAAAGGGAGCAAACCCCAAGGCTCGAGTCAATTGCCACCAGGCCAACCCCTGAGGGTTAATGTTCATCTCCTTCTTAATTGCAACAAGCCAACAACAGACAGTTGAGTGAAGAGAGGTAGTGGATGATGGAGGGACTTCTCAGAAACAGTGGATTAACAGCACAAGAAGAGGTCATAGCATATGTAAGAGCAGTAAATAAAGTTGAAATGCTTCAGAGGACATGTAAGAACACTAATTAAGGGAGAAATGCAAAGTACCACAATGATGTGGGTTATATCAGAAATGTCATCCGTGCCCATTTTCCTGGGAGCTTTCTTGTTGAAGCTGGAACTTCCTTTGGTAACCAGGACCCTCAGTAGAACCCCATTGGTACAAAACACAATTGATGAGTGCTTCCCACCTCTGCTTTCCAGCCGTATCTGGAATTTTCCACAACTCAGTAATTAAAGGTCATACTTAAATTACATGCGTAGAATGGAGAAGAGGTAAAGAAAAGTCTTTCTTCGAATGGGGATTGGGGGTGGGATGGAAAGGAAGAACAGTGACAATGACGGCATTTAAAGTGCTAGAACTAGCAGAAAATACAGTCTTCATCATCAACTAAGCACCACATAAATCATCTTTAGAAAGTTAATAAGCACATGAAGATAAAATCATCTGTTGATTAAAGAATTTTTGCGACCGGTGAGGAAGCTAAAAGCTTAGATCTCTCCTCCGTTGCGCACCTCCAATTAATGCTTACAACCTCCTCTTGAAAACCATGCAATAATCCACCTTACCTCGACAAATACAGCTTTATCTTAACCTCTGCTTTAGAAAGGAAAGAATTTCAGAAAGTGAACTTCACCTTCACAGAATCCTCTTTTAGAAAGCCGAAAACCTCAGCCAGGATTTGAAATGGATTGGGTTGGATATCCATTTACGAGGAGGGTGGAATTAGCAGTTTTCTCTACTTGATACTGTTAAGTCATAATTTATATGATTTAAACCTTACCTTATCTTAAAAATAATTATTCCATATGATTCATGGGTGGGATTAGCAGTTTTCTCCACTTGATACTGCTACAACAACAACAACGACAACCCAGTATAATCCCACAAGTGGGGTCTGGGGAGGGTAATATGTACGCAGACCTTACCCCTACCCCGAGGGACAGAGAGGTTGTTTCCAGGAGACCCTCAACTCGAAAACCTCAGCCAGGATTTGAAATGGATTGGGTTGGATATCCATTTACGAGGAGGGTGGATTTAGCAGTTTTCTCTACTTGATACTGTTAAGTCATAATTTATATGATTTAAACCTTACCTTATCTTAAAAATAATTATTCCATATGATTCATGGGTGGGATTAGCAGTTTTCTCCACTTGATACTGCTAATCATCATAATTTATTCCATATAATTCAAACCTTACCTAATCAAAGAAAAATATTCCATATTATTCACTTTAATGTTTCATCCTTTTTGTCACTTTATCATCTGACTCTTGTAGAAATTCATGATATGGATATCAAGTTTGAAAGTCTAAACATCTTCTCAGTTGTTGTTTTCGACTTGAAATTGAGCGGAGAAGTCTTGAAATCTTTTTTAAAGTAAAAGAAACAACAACAACCCAGTAAAATCAATTGGGTCCGGGAGGGTAGTGTGTACACAGACCTTACCCCTACCCCGAAGGAGTAGAGAGGTTGTTTCCGAAAAGACCCTCGACTTAAAGTAAAAGAAAGGAATAAGAATTTGTTTTATATTGGGCCAAAACGCTTGGTCCCAATACCAAAAGAACAAAAACAAAATTTGGTATGGGAAGGAGTATGATGTCATTAACAAAAGGCGGTTCCCAAACCCCAGTTTACTAATATTTTGGTCAAAGGAAAAAGTGATACAGCAAAATTGAAAAAGAAATAACCACATTAGGAACAGCGTAGTACCTTGTAACCAACAGTGTCGCCAACACTTTCGCCTCTTTCAGCAGAGACTCTCTCAGAAACTGCACATGGAAGAAGCAATACTCAGAACAATTATGAATTGACCACCACATTCCACATAGAACATGAGAGAAATGGATCCTTCAAAGTGGACATAAGGTGCCAACCTGATGTGGCAGAAATTCGTCGAGGCTGAGTACATACAATTTTACATGTCTCACCTTTACCCCACATATGATCCAAAATAAATTGGGGGACCTGAATCATAGGAACAAAAAAGTTACATCTAGCAAGCACTACATATTTGTTTGAGAAAAAGATAGTAGACTGACTAAAGCCTTGAAGTTATAACCTGTGTAGTTTTTCCGCATCCAGTTTCACCAGAGATCAAGACCACCTACACATGGAATAAACATATAATATAGTCTGTCCAAGATGAGAACGATCAAACATCCAAACCCCATATCAGGCATTAAACCAGAATGATACAAGCAGTGCCAATATTTTGAGGGTAAGAAGTGCACAGTCCTGATGAAAGAAAACAAGCCTTTATCTGATCTCAAAGACTTTTCTTAGGCTGAACATAGTGACGGGCGCATTTATTGATTGAGATTGGAGAAGAAAAAGTACAAAGGCATAGTCAGGTCATGCAGTTTAATGCTATATAATGGTCACCTGATTAGATTCAACTGTTGATGTAATGACATCTTTGAAGGAAGCAATTGGAAGCTTCGACTTCTGTACTGTAATCTGCAAGTAAATAACCAGAACAAGCCATTACTAATTCTTTGCTTGTTCTCTTCGCTTTTGAAAGCATCTTACAAAGGTAAGGTGCTTTAACGAACCAAAATCAAGATGGTATATAACATTAGTCAATTCTAAAATAGAAAACTGAACAAACCTGTCTCAGGTTTGGGGTATTTTCTATTCTTGAAGCAAGTGACTCCACCCTTTTTGCAATTTCAGACTTGTTCATTGCAGGTTTACAGAACACATCATCCTTATTTCCTCGATATTTATCAACTTTCTTACTGTGTTTCCCAACTGCTAGTTCACTTGTCTCCCCATTATCGGGTGGATATCTTGTAAATAAATCCTGTAGAACATCTTTTGCTTCTCCAAAAAATTTAAAACATTTTAGTGCACCCTTTCCTTCCAGTGTCTCCACTGTATTTTTAGTCTTGAAAATAGATATACGACGCTGATCCCCACGCCTACATAAGACAGGTCCATCAACTTAAGCCAGAAAAGGAAAAAAAATATACCGTCTATTTAACATGACGGTTAAATGCAAAGGAAAAAATGCGAGTAACATGTTTATAATGCTGAAACTCACTACACCTACCCAGAACTTTTGGATTTCATACCCATTTTCCGGCATAAAATATGAACTGCAGCTCTGTCGCAGTTGGAAAGGTTTGATTCAAATGTATACACTGCGTCAACAAATAGATATCTTAATATTTACATACAAATCACAATTACGTCATTCGTATATTTTTTTTTTTGTGTGTGTGTGTTTGGGGGGAGAGGGATATAAAGTCACAATTACCTCATTTACATGTCATGAACAATTATAGAAGAAATGGAGCATTAAAGATGTTTTATCTACGTAACAAGAGAACAGTTAAACTATTTCCAGACTATGCAGATTACCCTGCTTTCGATTTTCACCGAAAGAGGTCAACACCTTGAGGTTAGCGCAAACCACCAATTCTAGTAGACATATGTTATAGTAACAGGTTCATCACTTAAAAGAAGATATTTGTTTCACAATCTTCCCACAAGCCTCATTTCATCCGTATCAAAGAAAATACGAGAATAAACATATATGAGCAGATACAATAGTTTTGGAGAAGAGCTTGTCATATCTCAGATTCTCAATGCAAAACCAAGCAAGAATGCATCAATTGCACACAAACATTCACATAATCATGTACTTTACAAGTCACTTAATATGATGAAATCTGAACATACAATTTGTATTCGTGTAATACCCATGTTAAGCAGATCTAATTTAATGGTCGAATGTTGCATGAAGAAAGTCATTACCCTCTCAATCATGAAAAGACACCTTATTTATATGTGTATCTTCTAAGATGAATATAAGGTACAGGGTGCTTGTAACTTATCAACTTGGAAATGATGTACATCCATGTAATAAAATAAAACCAGTACTTTTCTTCTCTCTTCTTTTGGCAAACCAGCTCATGCAGCATTTTCACTGTTTAAAGTTTTAAGCAGCAGCATTTCACATGTAGATGCTAAAAAACTAAACAGTTACGTAAAAGGGCACTAGCAACGTAAATTGAATGTAAATCATAAATAATGTAATAGTTGTCGAATTAGAACAAGGAAAAGCATGAACACTTCGGTAATTGGAATATGCAACTAAAACCACGCTTACTACCTGATCCTGTACAGCCCCTATTCCCACAATTCAGTTTCTATTTGTGTCTCAGCTGTATAGAGCTGATACCCATTAAGCAGTTGTTAGATAGAAAAAATAACTAATTTGTCTATTTTATTGAGCATACGAATGAAACACATCTTAATGGAGTGATATCGACGTTGAGGATTCAAATAGCCAACCTCACTTAGTTTTCCCAAAACATTTTACAATCTTTAAACATCAAACACAGTTTTTGCAAAACAATTTACAGTCTTTAAAGTATCAAATACAGTTTTTCGCAAAACATTTTACAATCTTTAAGCATCAAAAATTCCATTTTATTAAATATCAGCTCCCAAAGCACCATACTCAGCAACAAATATATGAGACCTTAACATACAACCAATAAAGTATTAATCTTTTTTTTTTCTTTTTTCTTTGACAAGTTGTAATAAAGTTAAAAAAAAATTATCAAACGAAACAAAACAAAAAGGAAATTCAAGTTAATTGAGTTTATTACTTTTTCCAAATTGACGTCATAATATTTAGTATAACTGCAAAAACAGTGACTATTACATAAATAAATAGATAAATAGTGATGTATCAAATTCAATTAAAATACCTTCATCATTAGAAGCACGGAACTGTTCAAGAACTTGGGCGACCCGAATCCGAGTGGATTCTGAAACATTTGTAACCCCTTGTTGTCTTTGCCCTTTCTTTTGCCTCTTTTTACCAAACCCAGATGATGATGGTGAAGCTCCTGTAGCTTTTGACGCCATTATCTGTTCTATTCTAAACTCAAAATCTGATTCTCTTTGTTTTTTTCAGGGGATATTCTGCAATGTACTTAAGTTCCTCTTTGCCCTTCTGCTCTCCGTCTAGACTTGTCATAAATGGTTCGCTTTTTTCTTTTTCTTTTTCTTTTTCTTTTTTTTTCTCTTTTTCCTTTTTTTTGGGGAGGGGGGTGGGGGTGTTTAATTTGGGACAACAAACAATTTACAAGAAACATTAAAATGTACTTAACAATCATTAAAAGATGAAAACTCAAAAAAAAGAAACAAAGTGATCTAGAGACAAAAAGAGGGTTAAGTAATGTAATATATAGAGAAAAACAATATAAATAGTAGCATATAGGAGTAGTAATTTTTTCCATTTTTTTTTAAATTGTCGCATGCCCTTGTGACTATTTATTGGAAAACAAAAGTAGTTTAATTTATTTATCGAGAAATATATATATATTTGTTTAAGTAACCTCTCGCATTTGCCTAATTTAATATATATATATATATATATATATATATATATATATATATATATATATATATATAATATATATATTTTATATACTTTTCGGCTAGCGAATACAATTAGTTAGTCGACCGGCCAGCTATATTTTGCCCTATTTTCTTTGTGAGGGCCAGGGGTTGTAGGGGGTAGGGGGGCTTACCAAGTTTGTTTGTTTGTTGCCATTATAATTGTTTGTGTTGATGAAGAAAAGAGAGTGGTGTGGCTATGCCCTTTCCCTTTCAATCTCTGCGACACCACAGCGGACGAGGGGGGCGCAATGTCTCTGTGATTTTAATTTTAAATTTTTTTAATTCTTTCTTCTTTTTTTATGCATTTGTTCTTTTTACAATTTAAGTTTTATGCATTTTATACTCACACAATCAAATCATATATATAAAAGATAATTGCATGTAACTTTATATTGTCACTCACTATTATATTAATGTTGTTATTACTTGTTGTTTTATTTTTATAGTTTTTTATATAA
>MU735226.1:30397-41151 GCA_026770625.1 Nicotiana glauca
TATATATATATATATATATATATATATATATATATATATATATATAGTTACCATATATAATTGATATAAAATTTTGAGTTTCGTCCTTTTATTGAGGCGAAGTGCATGGCTTTTCTCTCTGAAGGCGCACGTTAAGCAGTATTGCTAACGTACGCCAACAATCATGAACAACCATCAACGACGACCTTCGATGATGAAAAGCTCTACACGTCAAATTGAGGAGTCTGTTAGTAGATTAGTTACACCAGAATCGGGAATTGAGCAATAACTTGGTCCTCGACAACTCATCAATTGGATGTCGGGATGGGAAGTGCGCCGACAATCATGCAAACGGCGGCAATGAATGAATCGCTACCATTTGTGACAAGAGATATCATACTAGAGGCCTCTATTCCACCAGAATTAGGAATTACAACAGCAACGCGTAAATTGACTTACTCAACAAAGCCAGCTAGATATATGGCGGAGATAGTCAAAGGAAATCGAATGAAAGACCAAGGCATAAGGTTGAAATTCGATCCACCGGTGATAAAAGATGGAATCAAGCTGGTTCAATTGAATCTAGATGAAGTGAAGCAGCAATGTCAACAATGGAAAAATGCCCTAATCGAATATGTAATTGGGGGAAGCCCAGCTTTTAAAGAGATGCTCAAATTTGTATATGGAGTATGGAACTCAGTAAATACACCAAAGGTATTGTTACATGATGACGATTACTTCATCTTTAAATTTGATTCGATAGATGATAAAAATTTGATATTGCAAAATGGTCTTTATACGTTCAACAACAGACCCTTGGTTATGAAGGAGTGGAATCCAGACTTCAGTATTAAAAATGAATCAATGAGGGTGTTTCCTATATGGGTGATGTTCCCAGACTACCAATACAGTTCTGGGTTGAGGAAAATTTAGGAATCCACTGTGTACAGATAAGCTTACAGCTCGTGTTGATAGAATTTCATATGCTAGAATTCTCATAGAGGTAGATATCACTCAAAATCTACCAGAGGTTCTTCTTGTAATTGTGGTAGAAGGGAAAATTTGGGAACAAAGTGTGAAGTATGAAATGAAGCCTACGTTATGCTAGGATTGTAATCATCTTGTCCATATGACTGAGAAATGTCAACAAAAACAATCCCAACAGGAACAGAAAGAGAAGAAATAGAACAAGAGGAAGAAGAAACAGAAATACGAGTGGAAAATAAAGGCAGAAGAAGTGGCACCACCAGCTGCAACAGCTCCTGAAACTAACAAGTCAGATAAAGACTTACAAGTGGCACCACCAGCTATAACAGATCCTGAAACAACCAAACCCGAGGTACTCCCAGACACAAACTCAGAAGAGGCACCACCAATACAGGTGCAGCTATTCAGCAAAGGGAAACAGGTTGTAGTCCACCATGGCTCTAAGAAGAAAGAGAGAAAGCTTATTGATGCCCGGGAGATATCTAGAAGAAACCAGTTTGCTCCCTTAAGGATCTTTGAGAGATAAGTAACTCACCAAGATAAAATGGAGGACCAATTGGTAGACAAAGGAACCAAACCAAGTAAACCACCCCATCATGATTTTTAGCTCTTGGAATATAAGGGGGTTGAATAAGCCTCACAAGCAAAAGGAGTTTAAAACGTTTTTGCTTACTATTAAGATAGATATGGTGGGTATCTTTGAAACCAAAGTAAGACAGTCAAAAGCTGAAGTGATTCAGAAGAAGTTTGGCACAGGGTGAACATTTGTAGATAATTACTCAAAAGCACATAAGGGGAGAATTTGGATTGGATGGAAGACAATAAATGTGACAGTTTCAGTAATTAAAAAATCTAGTCAACTCATCCTTTTGTCATATTCAAGATAGAACTACAAACTTCTATTGTTATGGGACCTTTGTTTATGGATTGCACATTGTTGTTGATAGGAAGCCTATGTGGGATCACCTTAGGGACATCCATACCAAGACCAATGGGCCATTGATCATACTTGGAGACTTCAACAACATTATATCTGTTGGGGACAAAATTAATGGAGAACCAGTACATCAACAGGAGCTGGCAGACTTCCAATGTTGTGTAGATGATATTGGAGTAAGGCAAATAACCAAAAGAGGATGTCAATTCTCGTGGAGCAATAAGAGGGATGCAGAGGACAGAATCTATAGTCACATTAACTAGGCATTTGGCAATCCATACTGGTTCCAGAGTTGGGCAGGAATTGAAGCTGTGTATGTGCTCCCAGGAGTATCAGATCATTCTCATATAGTGTTAAATACAGAGGTGAACAGACCAAAAGTCAAAAGGCCTTTTAGACCCCTAACAATACTTCTACAGCAAGAAGAATATAGAGAAACAGTCAGTGCAGTTTTGATCAAACAAATCCAAGGGATTGCTATGTTTAGAATATGCAGAAGATTGAAGATCCTAGAAGTCCAAACAAAGAACATTCACAAAGAGTACTCTTCCATCGACAAAAAACTAGAGATCTTAAGAAAAAAGTTGGATACAATCCAAAAAACATTAAATGATGACTACTTCAATCCAATCCTCATTGAGGAGGAGAAGCAGACTATTAAGTTGATAGAAAACTGTGATGCAGTTCAGGAAAGGGTACTTAGACAAAAATCAAGAGCCATTTGGATTGCACAAGGGGACTCAAATTCCAAGTACTTTCATGCATATCTGAAAGCTAGACAAGCAAGGATAGAGTGTCATATGTATACAATGAACAGAACAATAGATTGACTGAGCCATAATAGATTCAACAAGAATTCATCAATTTTTTTAAGAAATTACTGGGGGAAGCAACTCATACAATTCCTTGAATAGATATCAACATTGCTAGAGATGAGCCTACATTAACTCTAGTACAACAATAGTCCATGCTGAATCCAGTGACACAAGAAGAAGTTAAGCATGCAGTAATGTAGTTACGAGATGACAAAGCTCCAGGATTGGATGGATACCCGACTGAGTTTTATAAAACCTTCTAGGCAAGCATAGGGAAAGAAGTGACAGAAGCTATTCAACAGTTCTTTGAAACAGGCAGGTTACTCAAAGAGGTAAATTGCACCACTATCACACTGATTCCTAAGGTGGACCACCCAACTTATGTGAAAGAATTCAGGTCAATAGCTTGTTGCTTAACTCTATACAAGATCATTACCAGAATCATAACAAAGAGATTAAAAGTAGATGTGGACTACCTTGTAGGACCAGCCCAATCTGCATTCATAGAGGGAAGAAATATTTTAGACAATGTCATCCTAGCTCATGAGTTGGTGAATGGGTACACAAGAAAAACAGTCTATCCAAGATGCATCATTAAAGTTGATATTAGGAAAGCTTATGACTCAGTTGAATGGAGTTTTCTAAAACAACTACTGATTGAACTAAGGATTCCTCACAAGATGGTGACTCTGATAATTGAGTGTGTAACTACAGTAATTTACTCTCTATTGATCAATGGTGGTATAACAACTAGATCCCAACAAAGAAAGGTCTAAGACAGGGTGACCCTATGTCATCATATCTATTTGTACTGGTGATGGAATACCTAAACAGAGAATTGAAGCAGCTACAGCTTACAGGCTAACCCAGACTTTAACTACCACCCTAAGTGCTCCAAACAACACATCACTCACATATGTTTTGCTGATGATATGCTTCTGTGTTGTAGAGCAGATAAGATTTCAATACAGTTTAATGAAATACTTTGAGCACTTCTCTTTTGTTTTTGCACTTAAAGCTAATATGGAGAAGAGTTCCTTGTACATTGCTAGAGTCACTCCTGAGTTTAGAAATCATATCCTAGATGAAGTGCACTTCTCTCTTAGAAGCTTGCCTTTCAAATATCTAGGAGTTCCTTTGTCTGCCATTAAGTCGACTTTTAATAAATGTATGCCTTTAGTGAAAAAAATGGTGGCTAGGGTGAGATGCTGGTCCTTAAAGTTCCTATCATATGCAGGGAGACTTTAACTGATAAAAAGTGTCCTCTTTGAGATATAAACCTACTGGGCCCAAATTTTTTTGCTTCCAAAAAGAGTGATGAAGTTAGTCACAACAATCTGCAGGAATTTCCTCTGGCATGGATCGAAGGAGAATATCAACAGAATACAATTGCCTGGGAAACAGTTTGTCAACCAAGATCAACTGGTGGTCTAAATATTCTTAACTTCACTTTATGGAATAAAACAACAATACTGAATTTTTTATGGGCAATATCGCAAAAAAAGACACTCTTTGGGTCCAGTGGATATAACACCAACACATAAAGGAAAAACATCTAAAAGACATGAAAACTCCAGGGCAAGCAAGCTGGGTGGTTAGAAAGATCTTTGATGCTAGACAGTGGGTGGCTCCTAATATGGACACGATTCAACAGTATGCAAATCAGAGAAAATTCAGCATCAAGAAATCTTACATGGACAATCTTCCTCAATATCACAAATTTACCTGGAAAAGTTTGATTTTAAGTAAGGGTTTGATTCCAAAACATCAATTCACCTTATGGATAGCCCTTCGACAAAAACTGGCTATAATGGATAGAATTCGAAAATGGGGGATTCAAGTGCAAAGTGAATGTGCTCTTTGCTCAATAAGTTCATAAAAGACATTCAACCACCTATTCTTTGAATGCCATTATTCCAAGAGAATTTGACAGAAGCTACTACTATGGACAGGAAAGCAGAGACAAGTGAAGTCATGGAATGAAGAGATTAATGAACTATCGAGCATGACAAGGAGTAAGCAGCCCGGATATGCTATCGATGCTTTTCTATTTGCAGCTACAGTTTATCACATCTGGATGGAAATGAACAGTAGAAGATTCAGACAAGTACAAAAAACTCTTATAGAAATACTGAAGGACATAGCTTTGCAATTACACATTGTAGGACAAAGACATCCCAAATGGCAGAATGAATTAAATAGATTGGTAGAATATCCAAACTAAAAGCTTCTAGTTACGGTTCTATAACTGATACCCTTCCTAGAAGGTGAACAAATATAGAACCTAATTCTGTTAGCATATAGATTAGAACTTTCTCATATGCTATTTTTGTAAGGATCATGTCTCTATAGTCCAATGAGCAGGTGTGCTTGTAAATATTATACTTGGTTGAAATAAAAAATTTCTTTTGACAAAAAATAAAATAAAAAAATAATTGACATTATGGTTAAGCCAAGTGGCAAGGTAATAAATGTCAATAGTATATGGTAACTTTATTCTATATTTGACTATTTAGTTAAACACAAATATAATATAATCTAATAAATATATATATACATATATATATATATATATCTCCCAACGAGGTTGCAGGAAAATCTATTACAAGAACTCCAGCCCTGGCCTAGCTACTGACCTCTAGGTAAACCTTAAACCACGGTGCCCCTCACAACCTTTCAACGGCCACTTACCTAAACGGGTTTTACGAGTACCACCGGTTAGGTTGGCCTAACCAAGGTTTACTTTCGAGCTTAGTAACTGCCTGGTCTATATAGTTCTTAACCTATAATCTCATCGGGGTGATATTATAAACACTTAGTTACAAAACATGCTTAGTGAATAACCTTCGAATGCTAAGTATAACACTTAATTATTTAGCCTTTCATTTAGGCTAAACAGCAATATAAATTAGGAAAGAGAGGGAGAGAAACAGTATCAGAGACCTTCTGTTTTTGTGGCCAAGCGACCTTTTTGATTTTTCTATTCAAAACTTAAAATATTACAAGGAGATTTTTACAAAGGGAGTGGAGAAAGAAACTAGAGAGAAGGGAGAGCGTTGGTTGATGCCTCTGGCTAATGCCTCCCTTCTCCTAAACTAAATTGATCCTTATATAACGGATCAGCTAGTAATAAAACAAAACTACAACAGTATTGGCTGATACAATAATTACACTCGTGGCCGTCAAGATAAAAAAATCCTATATAATTACAAGCGGACAAACTACTTTATTAAAGTAGATTCCCTTCAATAATGGAGGGGCCCGTTACTTTATTAAAGTTGACTTTATTACCCCAATAATTTATTTATGAGGCCTTCAATAATTTATGCTTTACCTTTTCCTTTTTTGTCCTTTTTCTCTGAAGATTCTTCAACATTTTCCTTTAATTTTGCAAGAAAATCCTCTATTTCATCAATATTAACTTCCGTGCATGAGATGCTTTGAGCTTCTCCTGCTGCACATATTTCTTCATCTGAAGTGTTACCTAATGATGCCATTGATATATCATCACTAACTTTTGTTCCGAAGTTTCTTGCCAAGTTTTTTTTTTTATTTCCTCAAAGTATGAAACAAGGATCTCTTTTTTAGACATGGCTCCTTTCTTTATCTGAAGACTTTTAGTAATCATCTCAAATGGACTTAATTTGTCCTTTGCAACCTCTGCTTTATCTATTTTCACATAGATCTTTATTTTGGCTTGAATCTGCTGAATTAATACTTCACCAAACAGTTTGACTTGAGTGTCTGTTTGGAGTAATTTGGTCCAGAATTTATTATAAAAAATTCTATAAAGGCAAGGAATTTCTTCATCGGTATAACCGATTTGAACATCCCATTTCATTATCCATGGAATTGAAAATTCTATGAAAAAATACATTGATGCAATACCATCGTAAAAAATATTATCTTTTTGTAATGAAATAATTATGGGAGATATGTCTAGCCACCGAGTATATAAACTCTTAAATAAAGGAGGAAGTATTTCCAATGATGGACCATATAATTCCCACCATTCAAAAAACCAATTTGGAATATGTTGGTTGTTCATATTAGAACAGAGTTTAATAAACCATGAGTGTCTCCTATTAGGATTCTCATAAAGAAAAGTTTTATTAAAACTTTCTATATAGTCCTAGTAATTGAACTTGACTGAGACTTTCTGATCAGGATGAGTGTATTCTCGATCCTTTAGGGTACTCATTTCTCATTCATCTGAAGGTATGACCTTCTTGATAATGATCTTAGAAAAATTATAAATTTTCTTTGTATTTGCAGGATAGAAGTGCTGAATTTCAGCTGATCCTGTTGTTGAGAGTATAATCTCGTAATGCATCCTGTATTTATAAGCAGGAGTAGCGTATGATGCTGTATCAAAATACCTGGTCATTAGTTGCCAAGGGTTATCCTTCCATTTGAGGTCGGATTGTTCCAAAAGAATTATTAACTCTTTTGTTTCCTTTCGGTTATAAACCTCAAGGTTTTGTTGTTCTCTGTTATTACTGAGGAATATAAAGGTGTGTTGGATTAAGTACCTTCATACTTTTTGGATTGTATGAAATCCATAAATTCCTTGTATAAACGATGATTGATATTACCTTTTGCTATATTGGCGGCTATTAGCCTTTGATTTCCTATTTGAGCAAAAATATTATTCTCTCTACTATTAGTAGAAGTTTTTCCTCTTCCTCGACCGCGAGGAGGTCTGTATGTAGGTCTCATAATTTGCAAAACCAAAGAATTAGTTAAGAAATAGATTTTGAATATCTTCAAAATTATTACCAGTTTCATCAAAATAATCATGGATGGAGAATTCTTCGAAAAATTGTTCATCCATAATATTATAAACAATTTCATCAATTATAAGACTTTGTAAGTCTCTGTATAATGGAATCACCTTTAAAATAGTGATTAATGTTTTTTCATCTAAAAACTTTGTGTAGTAATTCATAATCAATATTATTTAAGAGGGAACTTATGAGTTCAAATATTCTCTTGTAAGAAAATCAGGAAGGGTATTATCAGACCCTTTTTTATATATTATGTCGAAATCAAAAGGGGCTAACAAGGCTTGCCACCTCGCAAACATCTGTTTAGAAACATCATGTTTAAAATCATTATTAAAGATAAATTGTTCAGCTTGGCAATCAGTTTTAATAATAAATTTATAATTATATAAATCAGTCTGAAATTTCATAACACATTTGACTATAGCAAGAATTTCGTTTGCCACAGTCGCATAATTCTTCTAGGCGTTATTCCACTTTCCAGAATAAAACTGAACAAGATATTCTTGTTTATCGGATGGCGAACATTATTTTAAAATGCCACCATAACCAATATCAGAAGCATATGTTTCTACTATTTTTGCCCAAGTAGGATTGACAAGAGTTAAACAAGGGAGGTTATGAACCTTTTGTTGTCACGACCCAAACCCACACTGGTCGTGATGGCGCCTCTCGTGAAGACAAGGCTAGCCAACTAACCCAATTCACTTCCTTTTAAAATTTCTTAAACATAAATGAATAAAGTCTTACAGCTTAACAGCAATAATAATCAGGACTACAACCCCACACAACCCGACCGGGGTGTCACAAGTCACGAGCATCTAAGAAGTAGGAACACTACTATAGGGCCAATATTATATATATACACAAAATAAAATCTGGAAATTTAAGATGAAGTGCGGTGCCGCGAATGCTGGCGGTCACCTTGCTCAACTACCTTAGTAAGGCCTTCGGTCCGCTAATAACCCGCTAGAGGTTGATCAATACCTGCAACTGCACACGAGGTGCAGGGAGTAAAGTGAGTACTTCCAACTTAGTGGTAAAAAAAGCGAATAATATCTGAGCGATAAGAAAAACACGTATGAGCACTCCAAAATGCTATAACAGACATTATCACCCTTTTAGAAAGAAAAAAATAGTAAAACCGTAACACCGAGAAAATCCTTTAGATAAATCTCAAGTTCAGTTAAAATATCTTTTGAAAGCATGCCTTTTTAACAGTTGTAAACATAATTTCCACAAGTAGGGAATAATCAGAAATCTGCCCCCCGGGCTCAGTATCAACCTCTCAGTGCAGTATCAGCCCCGCGGGCTCACTCCCAACTCACAAAGTACAACATCAGCCTCTCGGGCTCAGTACTCCTTAACATGTAACACCAGGGTATCTGGTCAAGAAGGCAAGTAATAGCATGTATGCCAATGATAAGTGAGTGCTAAAAATCATGCCACGTAGTACAATCAGGAATAAATGTATGAATACAATGCAATGCACATGACCGCTGCGGCGCGCAACCCGATCTATTTGGGTACCCTGTGCTCACTAGGGGTGTGTACAGACTCCGGAGGGGCTCCTACAGCCCAAGCGCTATAATACTGCGGCGTGCAGTCCGATCCACATAATATATCACTGCGGCGTGCAGTCCGATCCATATAATATACTACTACGGCATCCATATAATATACTACTGCGACGTGCAGTCCGATCCATATAATATACTACTGCGGCGTGCAGTCCGATCCATGCATGTATATGTATATACTGCTGTGGCGTGCAGCCCGATCCATATCTCAGTCCAGAAATGCACACATAACACTGTTGCGGTACACAGCCCGATCCATGCTCAGTCCAGCAATGTACATAAGCCCCTTGGGCAATAGAAAAATAGCAGTTCTCAGCTCAAAACGTCAGAAAAATATCATTTAAGTTTTCAAATCTTAGAAAGAAGGCTGAGTTTGCAAAACAGTATTTGGAACCTTGGACTGAGATCAAATAATATGCAACGTAATGCAAAAATAGTGATATCAATCCCTGAAGGATTCAAATAATCTGCATGAAGCCCAAAACATGGCAATCAGCCCAAATTATGATAGCATCGAGTAGTTTTCAGTCAATTACGCAGTAAAATCAACAACCAGGACGGACCAAGTCACAATCCCCAACGGTGCTCTACCCCACGCTCATACCTGGCGTGCAAGTCACCACAATACATCACCATGATGTGCAAATCCGGGGTTTCAAACCCTCAAGATATCATTCACAAGTATTACTCACCTAGAACCGATGGAATTCCTCGCTCGCGATGCCTTTGCCCCTCAAATTATCCTCCATGCGCGTCGAATCTAACCAAAACCAGAGCGAATACATTACAATATGCAAATGGGACATTACCCAATCGAAAACAATCGAAATATATCAAAAATCTCGGAACTAGCAAAACCCGAGCCCCAGGACCACTTCTCGAAAAATTTCAAAACTTACATTACCGGATTCCTCGTCTCTCCACGAGTCTACCCATACCAAGAACTCCCAAATCCGAGATCAAATAACCTATCAAATTCCAATTTGAAATTTGTCAAAAACTCAAGCCCTAGTTCATAACTTTAGGCTCAATTTCCATGAATTTCTGGACCAATTTCACAACATAATCATGTTTTAAGGCCAAGATTCTTACCTCACGTCGATTCCTCTTGAATCGCTCTGAAATTCCCGTCCAAAAGCTCCCAAGGACGTTCAAATATGGAGGAAAATAGCTTAACTCGCGGAACAAAATGACACTTTAAAACCTTTCTACCCAGGCCTATTTCCGCTTCTGCGATACAAATGTCGCTTATGCGACTTCCGCTTCTGCGGTATTCTTCCGCTTCTGCGGTTTCCTTTATTTTTCCCAGGACCGCTTCTGCGGTTACCGCTCATGCGGTCTCTTTCCGCTTCTGCGGTCTTTCGCTTAAGGGGCATGACCGCTTCTGCGGTCCAAAACTCGCACCCGCGATACCGCTCCTGCGGTCAATAAAAATGCTGAACTCTCACCATTTCGCACCTGCGGATCTTCTTCCGCTTCCGCGAAGCCGCATCTGCGGTCTCCCTTTCGTAAATGCGGAAATACATGCTGCAACCAAAACGAGCAAAACTTTCAACTTCAAATTCTCTCGTTCAACCACCCGAATTCACCCCGAGGCCCCCGGGACCTCAACCAAAAGCACAAACATGATCTATTCCCTTATTCAAACTTGCTCGAATCATCAAAACGCCAT
>MU735226.1:43843-73666 GCA_026770625.1 Nicotiana glauca
TTGATACATGTACAATCTTGAACACATTAAAACCATTCACGAGAGTCATTCACTCTTATTCAAACTGCAATTTACCTGACTTAACGAACAGAACCACTCGTGCCTTATTAGCACTCTGACACCGAAGGATATGATCTCATTCCAATTCAATGAACATCTTCCTTTTCTGCACACTGAGCATTCCTTATTAACAACAGCTCAAGACATACTATTGTCTTCACACATCTACGAAGTACCATATAACCTTTATCAAAATTTTTCTTTACTCGTGCCATCCTTGGCTCATTTTCTGCAACCAGGACTGATCCACCAGCATACCTCAAAAAGGAATCAACATAGCACATAATCGTGCGATCAGCTAATCAACAGCAACCTCCCCAACTTGGCTTGAAGCCATCTATCAAAACACATTTAATAACCCGTAATACTCTTACTCTGATGATGCCACAATATTATAGTGAGATTGACTCAAACCATTTACTAGTTTATGAAAACACAGATCCTCGGATACTGAAATCCTCTACAAATCTCGCATTTATCCCCACATCAGCTGAGTCCACTCTCTGAAGCGACCCAAATTTATCAAATTACAACACGTACCTTTCAATTGCACATGAGATCTTCTAACAATATGCATAAGAATCATACCCCTTAGAACACTCCGCAGGAGATATCCCACCTACTTCGCCTCAATTTAATATTTCAGCACACCTTCCACCATCATACACATAACACAGCCATTTTAGTCTTCCTGAGTCTGAACTCATTCTGCCACACGTATTATACTTAACTTCCAACTAGGAGATACAAAAATATTCTTCACACGCCCATACTTGGGGCTACACAAAAGATCACAATAGGAAACGAACCACTTAACAGTTCATCTATTACCCCACAGACTTCTTCGTCATTACCAAGTCATATAGAAATATTTCACAGTACCAACATACTCATCACATAGCTATCCAGCCGCCATTCCCACAATTAGGGACAACACTGAACATATAAGTTCATAATACCAGCTCACAAAATCAGCACATTAGTGCTCAAGCCATAAGCAAAGATCCAGCCTCAAGTCCTTCAGGCTGGCCCAACATCGAACTCATGAGATCACATCTCGCCCCTCGATCAGGGAATCACAAGCCATCAGGGCACTTATAATACCGAGCGCTCGTGTGCGCATACAGACGTGTGGAAAGAATTTCAAGAGTTATCTCAAGCTGAATCAAGTATGCACGATAAGAACTCCAAGAAAGTGAAGTTTTCCTAAAGGTTCTACAGCCTCTCGAGGATAAATACATACGTCTCCGTACCGATCCGCGAGACTCTACTAAACCTGCTCATGACTCATGAGACCTAGTAACCTAGGCTCTGATACCAACTTGTCACGACCCAAACCCACATTGGTCATGATGGCGCCTCTCGTGAAGACAAGGCTAGCCAACTAACCCAATTCACTTCCTTTTAAAATTTCTTAAACATAAATGAATAAAGTGTTACAGCTTAACAACAATAATAATCAGGACTACAACCCCACACAACCCGATCGGGGTGTCACAAGTCACGAGCATCTAAGAAGTAGGAACACAACTATAGGGCCAATATTATATATATACAAAAGAAAATCTAGAAATTTAAGATGAAGTGCGGTGACGCGAACGCTGGCGGTCACCTTGCTCAACTACCTTAGTAAGGCCTTCGGTCCGCAAATAACCCACTACCGGGTGATCAATACCTGCAACTGCACGCGAGGTGCAGGGAGTAAAGTGAGTACTTCCAACTTAGTGGTAATAAAAGCGAATAATATCTGAGCGATAAGAAAAACACGTATGAGCACTCCAAAATGATATAACAGACAGTACCATCCTTTTAGAAAGAAAAAAATAGTAAAACCGTAACACCGAGAAAATCCTTTAGATAAATCTCAAGCTCAGTTAAAATCTCTTTTGAAAACATGCCTTTTTAACAGTTGTAAACATAATTTCCACAAGTAGGGAATAATCAGAAATCTGCCTCTCGGGCTCAGTATCAACCTCTCAGTGCAGTATTAGCCCCGCGGGCTCACTCCCAACTCACAAAGTACAACATCAGCCTCTCGGGCTCAGCACTCCTTAACATGTAACACCAGGGTATCTGGTCAAGAAGGCAAGTAATAGCATTTATGCCAATGATATGTGAGTGCTAAAAATCATGCCACACAATACAATCAGGAATAAATGCATGAATGCAATGCAATGCACATGACCGCTACGGCGCGCAACCCGATCTATTTGGGTACCCTGCGCTCACTGGGGGTGTGTACAGACTCCGGGGGGGCTTCTACAGCCCAAGCGCTATAATACTACGGCGTGCAGTCCGATCCATATAATATACTACTGCGGCGTGCAGTCCGATCCATGCATGTATATGTATATACTGCTGCAGCGTGCAGCCCGATCCATATCTCAGTCCAGAAATGCACACAAAACACTGTTGCGGTGCGCAGCCCGATCCATGCTCAGTTTAGCAATGCACATAAGCCCCTTGGGCAATATAAAAATAGCAGTTCTCAGCTCAAAACGTCAGAAAAATATCATTTAAGTTTTCAAATCTTAGAAAGATGGCTGAGTTTGCAAAACAGTATTTAGAACCTTAGACTGAGATCAAATAATATGCAACGTAATGCAAAAATAGTGATATCAATCCTTGAAGGATTCAAATAATCGGCATGAAGCCCAAAACATGGCAATCAACCCAAATTATGATAGCATCGAGTAGTTTTCAGTTAATCACGCAGTAAAATCAACAACCGGGACGGACCAAGTCACAATCCTCAACGGTGCTCTACCCCACTCTCATACCCGGCGTGCAAGTCACCACAATACAACACCATGATGTGCGAATCCGGGGTTTCAAACCCTCAGGATATCATTCACAAGTATTACTCACCTCGAACCGGTGGAATTCCTCGCTCGCGATGCCTTTGCCCCTCAAATTGGCCTCCATGCGCGTTGAATCTAACCAAAACCAGAGCGAATATATTACGATATGCAAATGGGACATTACCCAATCAAAAACAATCGAAATATATCAAAAATCTCGGAACTAACAAAACCCGAGTCCCGGGCCCACTTCTCGAAAAATTTCAAAACTTACATTACCGGATTCCTCGTCTCGCCACGAGTATACCCATACCAAGAACTCCCAAATCCGAGCTCAAATGACCTATCAAATTCCAATTTGAGATTTGTCAAAAACTCAAGCCCTTCATAACTTTAGGCTCAATTTCCATGAATTTCTAGACCAATTTCACAACATAATCATGTTTTAAGGCCAAGATTCTTACCTCACGTCGATTCCTCTTGAATCCCTCTGAAATTCCCGTCCAAAAGCTCCCAAGGACGTTCAAATATGGAGGAAAATAGCTTAACTCGCGGAACAAAATGACACTTTAAAACCTTTCTGCCCAGGCCTATTTCCGCTTCTGCGATACAAATGTCGCTTATGCGACTTCCGCTTCTGCGGTTTCCTTCATTTTTCCCAGGACCGCTTCTGCGGTCCATAACCGCTTCTGCGGTTACCGCTCATGCGGTCTCTTTCCGCTTCTGCGGTCTTTCGCTTAAGGGGCATGACTGCTTCTGCGGTCCAAAACTCGCACCCGCGATACCGCTCCTGCGGTCAATACTTCCGCTTATGCGAAAACTACTGAACTCTAACCATTTCGCACCTGCGGATCTTTTTCCGCTTCTGCGAAGCCGCATCTGCGGTCTCCCTTCCGCAGATGCGGAAATACCTGCTGCAACCAAAACCAGCAAAACTTCCAACTTCAAATTCTCTCGTTCAACCACCCGAATTCACCCCGAGGCCCCCGGGACCTCAACCAAAAGCACAAACACGATCTATTCCCTTATTCAAACTTGCTCGAATCATCAAAACGCCATTGTTAACATCAAAATCCTCAATTTTCATCAAATCAAAACCTAAGTTTCTTAAAAACTTCCGAATTGCACATTCGATCAAAAACCCGACCTAAACACCTCTGAATGACCTAAAACTTTGCACGCATATCCAAAATCACCTAATGGAGCTACTGCAACTCTCGGAATTCCATTCCGACCCTCGGATCAAAATCTCACCTATCAACCGGAATCCGCCAAAATTCAAACTTCGCCAATTCAAGTCTAATTCTACACCGGACCTCCAAATTCAATTTCGATCGCACTCCTAAGCCTTAAATCATCTTCCAGATCTAACCAAACCATCGGAATTCACATCCGAGCCTTCTAACTATATAGTCAACTTCCAGTTGACTTTTTCAAAACAAGCTTCCTTCAAAGAGACTAAGTGCCTCATTTCCAACTAAAACCAATTCAATTCAATCTGATCAACTCAAATACTGATATTGAAACATAATAAACCATAATATGAGGGAAACAGTGCGGTAACTCACATGACATCGGGTCGGGTCGTCACATTTGTTTAATCCTTTTGACTGATTCAGTATGACTATCAGTCCAGACTTTAGGGTTCTTCTTTAATTTATCATAAAGAAGGACAATATCTTGAGCATGGTCCTTTATAAAAGGAGAAATATAATTCAAACTTCCAAGAAATCGTTGGATTTTTGTTTTATCAGTAATTATATCCAGTAATTTGGAAGCAAATTCAATACTCCTATTGATAGGAATGATCCTACCCTTTTCAATGCTATGACCCAGAAATCTAATAGAAGTTTGGAAAATCATCATTTTTGGTTTTGATATAACTAAACCATTTTGAATAATAATTTTTTTGAATAAATCTAAATGTTTAAAATGAGATTCTATATTTTTTGAAAATACTAGAATGTCATCAATATAAATAATTATGAAATCCGTATAAGGAAGAAAGATATCATTCATAATTTTTTGAAAATTCAGAGGGAGCATTTTCAAACCAAAAGGCATAACATTCCTTTCGTATTGGCCCATTGGTACATTAAAAGCAGTTTTATAACTATCTAATTCAGATATTTGTATTTGTCAATAACCTGATTTTAAATCAAATTTTGAAAATATAATGGCATTATTTAGTCTATCAAGTAAATTCTTTTTATTAGGAATAGGATATCAAATCCATTTCAAAACCTTATTGAGAGGTTTATAGTTAATAACTAATCTAGGAACTTCTCGTTCCTGTTCAGCATGCTTGTTTATATAAAAGGACGTACAAGACCATTTGGATTTTGAGGGTCTAATTAAACCCTTTTGCTATAAGGAATTACTTTCCTTTTTTCATAACTCAAAATATTCAAAGTTCATCTGACAAAGTCGGGACTTCCGAAAAATCTTCTTCATAGGGAAGACTTATAATATGCTTTTTTCTGCTCCAAAATTGATTTGGGTGGTCACCACAAATAGAAGCAGAAAACTGGTTTTTGAGAAGGTTTATTTTCTCAACTAACTTAGGATATTTTAAATCCTGATCAACTGTAATGGAACAAATTTCATTTTTTAAAAAAATTCAATTTGATTTTCTTTTGAAGAAATATTATTAAAAATAATCTCGTTAAGAAATCGTTGGACAGGCTGAGTTATAAAATCAAAAGTGATACTCTTACCACCGTAAGTACCGGTAAAGCTTTTCGTATCCCAATATAAGAAAGGCATTAATTTAATAAAAAATGGGACACCAAGTATTACATCCCTGTCGATATCTTTTACCAAAACAAAACTTTCAGGAATACATATATCCTGTTGGAAAATATAAGCTTTAGGAAATTTATATGAAATACCCATTGAATTACCACAGACATTTTTTAAACGATGAGTGGTTTTATGAAAACATCTGGAGGGTATTACCCCTTCTTTTACACAATTTAAATCTGCTCCACTTTCAAATAAAGCAATAAACTCTTTTTTGAAATTGTAATCGATTAAAAGAGTTATATTTATTAAAAACTTTTGGGTGATAAAATATTGTAGATTTTCTAAAAGTTCATCTTCAGAAAAATCTATGGCTGCAAGTAACATATTGGCAGTATTTTCCTCTAACGTACTAGCAGTTGTATTAAGCTCAGTAATCTTAATACTGGAATCAGTAGTAATCATTTTAGAATTTTCTAATTTGAAAATTCTTTCATCTAAGGCTATATGAGAAGCCTTTAGTTCCAAGATTTGCTTCTTGAGATAAATTATCTTTGTGCTTAAATCTTGGACAGTGGCTGGTCTATAAAGCTAAGGTTTGTTTTTCACCATCCTTCGAATTTCAGACATGGTGTAAGGTCCTTTCTGAGATGTGATACCTTCCACCTCTATTTCTTCCTATGAATTGGTAGGAAGTTTGTCAATAATATGGGACCTTAATTCAGGGTCTTTAATAACCCTTAACAACTCTATCATGTTGTCGTTAGTCAAAACATTGAGTCTTAAATCTCTAAAATGGGAGTAAATATTGAAGAGTTCATTATCAGTTTCACAGCACTGATTTGAGCATTGCCCTCCATTGTAGAACTCTTGTTCATCTTCAGAAGATGAAATATAATCTTCTTCTTGAAGTACTCTCAAGTCTTCACTGGTTGATGATTCGTGATCAGAATCATGGTCGGAATTCTCCGGAGAAGAATTTAGGAGAATTTTGCAAAGAGAATCTTTAATATTCTCATCTAAATCAAGTTCTTTGATTTTGTCCTTGATTCTGCAATATTTTTCATAATGGCCTACTCTTCCGCATTTATAGAAGGCTTGGGGTTTTTTGCCTTAACATAACCCTTTCTGGCTTTATGAAAAGCCTTTCTTCTTTGGGTTTTTTCCCGCCTCTTTTCAGACGAACCCTTTTTCTTTTTGAAGTCCTTTTTCTTATGGGACTTCTTCCTCTTTGAAGGAATGTCAATGGCAAACTGTTCATAGAATTCACCTAGTTGTTGTCTCTCAGTGAGACGATATTTCTTAATATGTTAGTTTAACTTTATTTCATTACAAAGAGCTAAACCTTCCTGAGTGCATACACTAATGAGTTTACCATATGAGTATGTTTCATAATTGATACTCATCCCTGTACCTCTAAGGACTTTTCGAATCCTTTCAACGAATAAGGGTGGAAGTTCATCTATAAATTTGGCCTTTCTATGAGTACTATTATTCTCTAGTAATTCCATCACTCTGGATAAGAAAACATCTTTATACTATCTGAAAGATATAAGGGTTTTACATCTTAAATTCTGGAGCATAGTTCTGATGGTTTCACTATTGTCAGACCATCTTCCAAAAAAAAATGCTCTATGATATTTAAAACCAATGAATAGACTGCATTCTGTACAGTCTTATTATCTTCGACCTTAGTCGCATCCATTATTTGGTTACGTTGGTCCTAAGTGAGAAAATTATCCCACCAGCCTTTGAGTTGACCAGTAAATCCGGCAATAATCATTTCTGCAATTGTTTTATCTGCATTATTATTAACTTTGCAGATAGTACTGTACATAAGCATTCTATGTACTGTAGTATAAATTTGCCTTTCAGCAAGTCCATCTATATTCCACTCATAAATTTCTGACCCACTATAACCTTGGTGGTAGTGGTCATTATCATGTTCTTCTATTAGAACATCCTGAGGGGTTGGTCGAGGGTAATAATACATCCTTTGGTATGGTTTGCGAGCATATTTTTCAAAGATTTTATTTAATCTCATCGTCTACCTGTATTCTCTTACCCTTATCAGGCTTATGATCTAGAGTTAAAGGACTAGCCTTAAACTCTCCAAACTTCTTATATATTAAGAAGTTCCTCTAAATCATTAAGACTTTTTAATTTAAAGTCTTTTACCTCTGGTGGAGGCTGGATGCTGGTAGTAGCTATTTGCTCTTTACCTTTAGCGTCCTTCTGGAAAATCTTTTGGACCTCAGCTATAAGCTTGTCCAATTTCTCCTGTATTGTGATAACTTGTTCTCCCAGAATACTAACATACATATTAGTATAATTATGAGTAAGCATAGTATTCAGGTTTTTGGCTGTAATAGTAGCCACATCATTTTCAAATAATTTAGAAAAAGCAGCAAAAATAAACCACTTTATCCTTTTTCCCCATCTGAAAAGATTGTTGGGGTGGAAAAATAGATTTAGTAATTTTTCCACTAGTGAATATAATCTCTTTCTAACACAGAAATATAGTTATAAACATGTTTAGACATAAACCAAGGAACAAAAGCAATAATTTTATTTTTCTTGCTAATATCCTCATAAAAATCATGTCTAAAAAATTGTATCATATCACTAGTCATGTTTTCATGAAACCATTTTCTGAAAACATCCCATATGGGTTTTAAAAATTCCTCTAGAATCATTTTTCTTGCCTGTGATCCCGGACTAAAATCTATTTGGTCTTCAGACATCATTAACACCATTTGAAAAATTCATTTCGGATGCAGTTGGTTCAAGATCTGAATTAATCTTGACAATATTATCTTGACTAATTTTTATATTATCAATTCTATTATTTTCTCTAATTTATGATGTGGATGCTCTAGATGGAAAGTATACCACATAATCAATTGGAGAAATATAAGAAGAATTTGATCTAGTTAATCTAGAAGATAAACTGGTATTATCAGTTTGAATGGGTTCATTGAACCTGATCTTTACAGTGCCATCTGAGGTCTGTTCTATTTATGTAACCTCAGTATTACCAGTGTTACGAGGGGCTACTGCTTCCTCTATGACCCATTCTTTAGGGAAATCAATTTCATCCCATTTGATAGGTCTTCTGGTAGTTACTTTGGATTTTCCAAAGTTAGTTTCTATAAGAATAGTTTCATTTTTGAAATCCATTATCTTGCACATAGGATTTAAAGTATATAAAGGTTTGGAATAAATCCTATAACAGATACATATAACTTTTGTGCCAAGCAAATAATCATAACCATGTAATTTAATGCTAAGTATTAAAGCATTTAAAGAATTCTCATCATTAAGAGAAATTTCAAAATTGGGATAAGCATTGAAATAAATTGGGCCATAAGCCAAACTAGTTTGTACAGTCCCTATAAGAGACTTTTTCCAGTTCTGGTTTCTGCCATCTCTGAGAGCTGCTATAAAGCTTTCAGGTAAGCCTCTTAAAGTAAGTGGCTTAAAGGCGACTTGTATTAAGCCTATATGTATAAATCTATGTGAGTCCCTATAAGGGGCTAGATCACTTTCATATAATAATATGAATGTAGCATGTCACTATCTATAGTGATAGTCTCTTGAGTAGTTTTAACTACTTGTTTTAAACCTATTTTTTTAAAGGTACCTAACTGGTATATTACCTTAGGTTTGACTAATGGTATAGTCCATTTATTAAGGAGATCTAATTATTGGGGTAATTCATATTCTTCTTTCCTACTATTTTTCACAGTAGTTTTCTTTCTAATAATATTTATTAGGAAAATAAAGTTAAACTTAGCTTCTACAGTTACTTACTAGCATGGCTCTGATACCAAACACTTACAGGATCATATCCCAATGAGTCTGCAGGAAAATCTATTACAAGAACTCCAGCCCTGGCCTAGTTACTGACCTCTAGGTAAACCTTAAACCACGGTGTTAGATATGAATAAATACGGAACTTGAATTAAAAGATAAGTTTTAATCTATAGATAAGTTTCTAAAATTTGAATTTAAATTAAAAATAAAATTTATATTTTTTATCATGTTATCATACTTAATTCGGTTAATGATCATATGTAATCATGTTAGGAACTTGTCACAACCCCAACCCCGGTCATGATGGCGCCCAACACACTGCTAGGCAAGCTCGACCTTTCAACAACATTTCCCAACTTAAACAAATCATAGATGCAAAGCACAGGGAATAATTACTAAGCCATTTTATCAAAAGTCTAGAAATGTTGATGGAAAATACGGAAGTTTAACAAAATACTGCAACATAGCCCCAAATAGGATCCGCTGTCACGAATATGAGCCTCTATTAAAGAATGTCAACCTACTACAAGTCTATCTAAGAAATGCGGAATAAAAGATAGGGATAGAGGGGAGAGATCAAGGCTGCGAACGCCGTGCAACTACCTCGATACTCCCGAATGCTATTGCACTACTAAAAAAATCCTTAATCGGCCTGTGGGGTACCTGAATCTGCACGCAAGGTGCAGGGAGTAATGTGAGTATTCCGACCCAGTAAGTAATAAACATAAATAAGGGCTGAGAATAAGAAATCATGAAATAACACAAAGTAAACTATAACTGGCAGTCCAAAACATTTAATAGTAAAGCAACAAGCCGATGAGAACCGAATACAAATACTAAAGCATGCATAATAGATGAAGAACAAATGCATGAATGCAATGCATATGATGGTACACTCTGGTACCCACTGCGGCGTGCAGACCGAGCTATCCATATATTTATCGTCGACGGCGCTCACTGGGGGTGTGTACAGACTCTGGAGGGGCTCCTACAGCCCAAGCGCAATATCCAGCCATCTCGTGGCATAAACCAGGCCCTCGGCCTCAATATCAATATAATCAACCAGGCTCTCATCCACAATATCAATGTAATACTGCTGCGACGTGCAGCCCGATCCATGCTCAGCCCAGAAATCATCATAAGCCCCTTGGGCATTTATTAACAGTGGCTCTCAGCCCAAAAACATCATTTAGAAATATCATTTAAGTTTTCAAATCTTAGGAAGATGGTTGAGTTTGCAAAACAGTATTTAAAATATTGGATTGAGATCAAATGATATGCAAAGTATGGGAAAGCAGTGATATCAATCCCTGAAGGATTCAAATAATTGGCAAGAAGCCCAAATGTAACAATTAAATCCAAGTAAGGATGATTCTCAATTTAGTTCAAGTAGAAAACATGGTTAAAAAACATATCTCGGGATGTACCAAGTCATAATCCCCAACGGTGCACTACCCACGCCCGTTATCAGGCATGCAAGTCACCTCAATATAGTATTACGATGTGAAATTCCGGGGTTTCAAACCCTCAAGACATCATTTACATCAATTACTCACCTCAAGCCGGCCAAAAGTCTAGCTCGCTATGCCTTTTCCTCTCGAATCGACCTCTTCGTGCGTCGAATCTGATCAAAACCATAAGGAATATGTTACAATAGGCTAAAGGAACATAACTCAATTGAAAGGACTCGAAAATTATCAAGAATCACGAAGTTGGAAAAACCTGAGCCCCGGGACCACTTCTCGAAAAATTATAAAATTTACATCACCGGATTCCTCATCTCGCCACGAGTCTATACATATCAAATTTACCAAAATCGGAGTCCATTTGACCTCCAAATTCCATTTCTAATTTACCAATTCTCAAGCCCTAGCTTTACCCCCTTTTGATGATTTTCAACCAAATTCCATGTTAAATTTATCATAATTTCGTGTATTTAGGACAAGGAACTTACCTCCAATCACACCCAATAGAAATCCCCCTTCAATTCCGTCCAAGAGCTCTCAAGTTTGCTTAAAAATGGAGGAAATGAACTAATACTCGCAGAACCAAATAAACTTAAAAACCCTTCTCATAATCAGGGATTTCCGCATTTGCGGTCCCCTTTTCCGCATGTGCGATACCATTTTTGCAGTCACATTCCTGCTTCTGCGGAATTTCATTTAAAGGCCACGACCGCATTTGCGGTCCACGAGTCGCTCCTGCGACATCCGCTTCTGCGGACTTCGTTCGTTTCTGCAGAAAACCAAAATACCCAGGTTCCGCTTCTGCGGCCTTATTCCCCCATCTGCGGCTTCGCAGATGCGGTCCACCAACCGCTTTTGCGGAAACAAACAAATTCCCATGCCTTCATATCTGCAGCTCGACCATCGCTTAAGTGTGACTGCACCTGCGGTCCAATAACCGCAGGTGCGAAAATACTAGATACCAGCAGCTCTTTTCTTGAAAAAATCCAAAAACTCTCTGTTTAACCATCCGAACTCACCTCGAGGCTCCCGGGACCTCAATCAAAAACACCAACACATCCCAAAACATCATTCAAACTTATTCCAATCATCAAAACACATCAAACAACGCTAAAACCATCAAATCACATCGGATTCAAGCCTAAATTCTTCAAAAACTTCCAAAATACGCATTTGATAAAAAACCCGACCAAAACACCTCTGAATGACCTGAAATTTTGCAGACACATCCAAAATCACCTAACAAAGCTACAACAACTCTTGGAATTCCATTCCGAACCTCGGATCAAAATCTCACCTATCTACCGGAATCCGCCAAAATATTAACTTCGCCAATTCAAGCCTAATTCTACACCGGACCTCCAAAATCACTTCCGATCACACTCCTAAGCCAAAAATCATTCCCCGAAGCTAACCGAATCACCGAAAATCACATACGAGCCTTCTAACTCATAATTCAATGTCCGCTTGACTTTTCCAAACCAAACCTTCCTTAAAGAGACTAAGTGTCTCATTTCCTACCAAAACCAATCCAATTCAACTCTAACACACCAAATGCCGATAATGAAACATGAAGAAGCATAAAATGGGGGAAACGGGGCGGTAACACATGAGACGACGGGTTGGGTCGTCACATCCTCACCAACTTAAACAAACGCTTGTCCTCGAGCGGGTTAAGAAACATACCTGAAGTCTCAAATAGGTGAGGATATCTGCTCCGCATCTCCCGTTCGGTCTCCCAGGTAGCCTTCTCCACAGGCCGACCTCTCCACTGCACCTTCATCGAAGCTATATCCTTTGATCTTAATTTCCGAACCTGACGACCCAAAATAGCCAATGGCTCCACATCATAGGTCAAATCATCATCCAACTGAACCGTGCTGAAGTCCAACACATGAGACGGGTCCCCAACATACTTCCGGAGCATAGATACATGAAATACCGGATGAACCCCCGACAAGCTGGGTGGCAAGGCAAGCATATAGGCCACCTCCCCGATCCTCCTAAGTACCTCAAAAGGCCCAATGAACCGCGGACTCAACTTCCCTTTCTTTTCAAACCTCATAATGCCCTTCATGGGCGAAACCTTCAGCAAGACCTTCTCGCCCACCATATAAGATACATCTCGAACCTTTCGGTCCGTATAACTCTTCTGACGCGACTGAGCTATACGAAGTCTCTCCTGGATCACTTTCACCTTCTCTAGGGCATCCTGAACTAACTCTGTCCCCAATATCCTAGCCTCGCCGGGCTCAAACCAACCAACCGGAGATCTACACCGTCTCCCATATAAGGCCTCATACGGTTCCATCTGAATGCTGGATTGATAGCTGTTGTTGTAGGCAAACTCTGCAAGTGCCAATAACTCGGCCAAAGAACCTCCAAAATCAATAACACAGGCACGCAACATGTCCTCCAATATCTGAATAGTACGCTCGGACTGCCCGTTTGTCTGAGGATGAAACGTTGTGCCCAGCTCCACCTGTGTACCTAACTCTCGCTGAAAAGTCCTCCAAAACTGGGAAGTGAACTGAGTACCTCTATCTAAGATAATAGAAACTGGGACCCCATGCAATCGAACAATCTTCCGAATAAAAATCCCTGCTAGTCGCTCGGAAGAATAGGTAGAACACACCGGAATGAAGTGCGCGGACTTGGTCAGCTGATCCACAATCACCCAAATCAAATCAAACTTCTTCGAGGTCCGAGGGAGACCACTCACAAAATCCATAGTAATCATCTCCCATTTACACTCTGGGATATCCATCCGCTGAAGTACACCACCCGGTCTCTGATGCTCATATTTCACCTGCTGACAGTTAAGACACCGAGCTACATAAACCACAATATCTTTCTTTATTCTTCTCCACCAGTAGTGCTGCCTCAAATCCTGATACATCTTCGCGACACCCGGATGAATGGAATACCACGAGCTGTGGGCCTCCTCAAGAATCAACTCTCTAAGCCCATCTACATTGGGCACACAAATCCATCCCCGCATCCTCAATACACCATCATCACCAATGGTCACATCTCTGGCGTCGCCATGCTGAAATCTGTCCTGGAGGACAAGCAAGTGCGGATCATCATACTGGCGCTCTCTGATGCGATCATATAAGAAAGACCGAGAAATTACGCAAGCCAATATCCGACTGGGCTATGAAATGTCTAATCTCACAAACCGATTGGCCAACGATTGAACATAAACTACAAAGGGCCTCTCCCCAACTGGAATGTACGCCAAACTACCTATACTGACTGCCTTTCGGCTCAAAGCATCGGCCACTACATTGGCCTTCCCCGGATGATACAAAATAGTAATTTCATAATCCTTTAGCAACTCAAGCCACCTTCGCTGCCTCAAATTAAGATCCTTCTGCTTGAACAAATGCTGAAGGCTGTGATGATCGGTGAATACCTCACAAGATACGCCATATAAGTAGTGCCTCCAAATCTTCAAAGCATGAGCTATAGCAGCTAACTCTAAGTCATGAACATGGTAGTTCTTCTCATGGGGATTCAACTGATGAGAAGCATAAGCAATCACTCTACCCTCTTGTATCAATACACAATCAATCCCGACACTCGAAGCATCACAATAGATAGTGTAAAAACCTGAAGAAGATGACAAAACTAACATTGGATCTGTGGTCAAAGCTGTCTTGAGCTTCTGGAAGCTCTCCTCGCACTCGTCCGACCATACAAATGGAGCACCCTTATGCGTCAACTTGGTCAAGGGCGAAGTAATAGATGAAAAACCCTGGACGAACCGACGATAATAACCCGCCAAATCGAGGAAACTATGGATCTCTGTGGCTGAGGACGTTCTAGGCCAACTCTGAACCGACTTATCTTTTTAGGATCTACCTGAATACAATCGCTGGACACCACGTGCCCCAGGAAAGCCACAGAACCAAGCCAGAACTCACACTTGGAGAACTTTGCATAAAGTTTCTCCTCCCTCAATCTCTGTAGTACCACCCACAAATGATGTGCGTGCTCCTCCTGGCTACATGAGTACACCAGGATATCATCAATAAAAACAATAACAAATGAATCCAGATACGACCGAAATACACTGTTCATCAAATGCATGAACGCTGCTAGGGCATTAGTTAACCCAAAGGACATAACAAGAAACTCATAGTGCCCATATCTAGTCCTGAAAGCATGTCTTCATAATATCTGAATCCCTGATCTTCAACTAGTGATAGCCTGAACGGAGATCAATCTTGGAGAATACCCTTGCCCCTGAAGCTGGTCAAATAAATCATCAATACGAGGTAGGGGATACTTGTTCTTCACTGTTACTTTGTTCAATTACATGTAGTCAATGCACATTCTCATTATGCCATCTTTCTTCTTCACAAATAGAACCGGTGCACCCAACGGTGACACGCTAGGCCGAATGAACCCCTTTTCTAAGAGTTCCTGAAGCTGATCCTTTAATTCCTTCAACTCCGCTGGTGCCATGCGATACAGAGGAATGGAAATGGACTGAGTGCCCGGCACCAGGTCAATACCAAAATCAATATCCATGTACGGTGGCATGCCGGGCAGGTATGCGGGAAATACATCAGGGAAATCCCTCACAACGGGAACAGAATCAACGTTAGGAGTCTCAGCTCCAACATCTATCACAAACGCCAAATATGAAAGGCAACCCTTCCCAACCATACGCTCGGCCCTTAGGAAAGAAATAACTCTACTTGGAACATAGTCAGTCACACCTCGCCACTCGATCCTCAGGATACCCAGCATAGCCAAAGTGACTGTCTTAGCATGTCAGTCTAGAATAGAATGACACGAAGATAACCAGTCCATGCCCAAAATAACATCAAAGTCTACCATGATCAATAGCAATAAATCAACTCGGGTCTCCAGACCACCAATAGTCACAAGACAAGACTGATACACATGGTCTACAACAATAGTATCGCCCACCAGGGTAGATATGTACACAGGTAAAGTAATACATCCTCGGGTCGTACCCAAATGATGAGCAAAATATAAGGACACATAAGAATAGGTAGAACCGGGATCAAATAAAACAGCGGCATCCCTGTGGCAGACTGAGATAATGACTGTGATAAAAGCATCCGATGCAATGGCATCTGTCCTGCCTGGAATAGCATAGAATCAAGCCTGGCCGCCACCTTATCGGCCTCCACCTCTGGGGCAGCCCTTGGTTGCCTGGCCTCCACCTCTATCTGACTGGGCGGGTGTTGGAGAAGCTGGAGTAGAAGACGAGGGCTGATCCCTCTGCTGAAACTGACCACCACGACGTCAAGGACACTGCCTCTTCATATGACCAAACTCACCGCACTCGTAGCAACTACCAGGTACTGGAGAAGGGGACTGAAGGGAACCCCTCGCACCAGAATGACCAGCCAATGCACTCGGCGCAGAAGAACCCTGAGCCGAAGGGGCATAAGATAATCTCTAAGCTGCAAGGGCACTAAGTGAAGGCTACCCCTGTTGCAACCCTTGATGACCACGGCCTAAATACGCCCCACTATACTCTGGATGGGCCGAATGGGGAGGCCTGAAGGAACGACCTCTACCACGCTGGAATTGGCCCCTAGGTGGAGCACCATTGAAGCTACCTGAACCCCGAGGCCTCTTGGCCTCCCTCTCCTCATGCTCCCTGCGGTGAACCGTCTCAATATCACGAGCAATGTCAACTACCTCCTCGAAAGAGGCACCCAATACTCTCTCTATGGTCATCAGAATACGGAGTGAATAGTTGAAGCCATCCACAAACCTCCTAATCCTCTCCCGATCTGTCGGGATCATCCAAGTAGCATGACGGGCCAACTGTGAAAATCTCATCTCGTACTGGGTCACAGACATGTCCCCTTGGGTCAACCACTCAAACTGACGACGTAGCTCCTCTCTACGGGACTGCGGTACGTACTTCTCCAGGAAGATAGTGGAGAACTGCTGCCGTGTAAGGGGCGCTGCACCAACAGGCCTACACCTCTCAAAATCCCCCACTATGTAAATGCATCCCCTGAGAACTGAAAGGTAGTAAAAGCCACACCACTCGACTCCAAAATCCCTACAGTACGAAGCATATGCTGACACTTGTCAAGAAAACCCTGGGCATCCTTGTCCTCAGCACCACTAAATGTCAGAGGCTGGAGCCTACCGAATCTCTCAAGACGACACTTCTCATCGTCGGACATAGCTGGAACCACATAGTCATGAACTGGGGCAACCAGCTGAGCTGGAGTTGCTCCCGGTGTCTGCAATCCCTGCACAATCTGCTTAGGTGTGCAAGCAGCGGGGGTCTGATTGCCTCCCCCGGCCTGTGAAGTAGCTGTTGTAGTAGTGGCTGAGACTACCTGAGCTAGGCTAGTGCAAACTGATAATATCTGAGCCAAGGCCTCCTGGAGACCTGGAATCACAATGGGCACTGCCGGTGCCTGAACAGGTGCTGCTGGAGCAACCACAGCTGGAGTCTAGTCCTAAGCTGGGGCAACTAGTGGATCAACAGGTGCTGCCCTCGCTGTTCTGCCTCGACCATGACCACGACCGCGCCCACGACCTCTAGTGGCCTCAGTAGGTGGTATTGGTGGTCGTCCGCCACGTACGATAGCGCGAGTCCTCGCCATCTGCAAGATAATAGAATACTGAAGTTTAGTTCTCGGATCAACAAAGTCGCACAATAAGAATTGCAAGAATATGAAGTTTTCCTAAAGGTTATGCAGCCTCTCGAGGATAAATACAGACGTCTCCGTATCGATCCGCGAGACTCTACTAAACCGGCTCATAATTCGCAAGACCAAGTAACCTAGACTCTGATACCAACTTGTCACGACCCCAACCCCGGTCATGATGGCGCCCAACACACTACTAGGCAAGCCCGATTTTCAACAACATTTCCCAACTTAAACAAATCATAGATGCAAAGCACATGGAATAATTACTAAGCCATTTTATCAAAAGTCTAGAAATGGCGATGGAAAATACAGAAGTTTAACAAAATACTGCAACATAGCCCCAAATAGGATCCGGTGTCATGAATATGAGCCTCTATTAGAGAATGTCAACCTACTACAAGTCTATCTAAGAAATGCGGAATAAAAGATAGGGATAGATGGGAGAGATCAAGGCTGCGAACGCCGTGCAGCTACCTCGATACTCCTGAATGCTGCTGCACTACTAAATAAATCCTTAATCGGCCTGTGGGGTACCTGAATCTGCACGCAAGGTGCAGGGAGTAATGTGAGTACTCTCACTCAGTGAGTAATAAACATAAATAAGGGTTGAGAATAAGAAATAATGAAATAACATAAAGTAAACTATAACTGGCAGTCCAGAACATCTAATAGTAGAGCAACAAGCCGATGAGAACCGAATACAGATACTAAAGCAGGCATAATAGATGAAGAACAAATGCATGAATGCAATGCAATACATATGATGGTACACTTTGGTACCCACTGCGGCGTGCAGCTCGATCCATCCATATATTTATCGTCGATGACGCTCACTGGGGGTGTGTACAGACTCCAGAGGGGCTCCTACAGTCCAAGCGCAATATCAAACCATCTCGTGGCATAAACCAGGCCCTTGGCCTAAATATCAATATAATCAACCAGGCTCTCGGCCTCAATATCAATGTAATACTGCTGCGGCGCGCAACCCGATCCATGCTCAACCCAGAAATCATCATAAGCCCCTTGGGCATTTATAAACAGTGGCTCTCAGCCCAAAAATATCATTTAGAAATATCATTTAAGTTTTCAAATCTTAGGAAGATGGTTGAGTTTGCAAAACAGTATTTAAAACCTTGGACTGAGATCAAATGATATGCAAAGTATGCAAAAGCAGTGATATCAATCCCTGAAGGACTCAAATAATTGGCAAGAAGCCCAAATGTAACAATTAAATCCAAGTAAGGATGATTCTCAATTTAGTTCAAGTAGAAAACATGGTAAAAAAAACATCTCTCGGGACAGACCAAGTCATAATCCCCAACGGTTCTCTACCCCACGCCCGTTATCCGGCGTGCAAGTCACCTCAATATAGCGTTACGATGTGAAATTTCGGGGTTTCAAACCCTCAGGACATCATTTACATCAATTACTCACCTCAAGCCGGCCAAAAGTCTAGCTCGCTATGCCTTTTCCTCTCGAATTGACCTCCTCGTACATAGAATCTGATCAAAACCACAAGGAATATGTTACAATAGGGTAAATGAACATAACCCAATCAAATGGACTCGAAAATTATCAAGAATCACGAAGTTGGCAAAACCCGAGCCCCGAGCCCACTTATCGAAAAATTATAAAATTTACATCACCGGATTCCTCGTCTTTTCACGAGTCCATACATATCAAATTTACCAAAATCGGAGTCCATTTGTCCCTCCAAATTCCATTTCTAATTTACCAATTCTCAAACCCTAGTTTTACCCCCTTTTGATGAATTTCAACCAATTTCCATGTTAAATTTATCATAATTTCGTGTATTTAGGCCAAGGAACTCACCTCCAATCACACTCAATCAAAATTCCCTTTCAATTCCGTCTAAGATCTCTCAAGTTTGCTTAAAAATGGAGGAAATGGACTAAAACTCGCAAAACCAAATAAACTTAAAAACCCTTATGATAATCAGGGATTTCCGCATCTGCGGTCCCCTTTTTCGCATGTGCGATACCGGCTTTGCAGTCACATTCCCACTTCTACGGAATTTCATTTAAAGTCCACGACCGCATTTGCGGTCTACGAGTCGCTTCTGCGACATCCGCTTCTGCGGAAAACCAAAATACCCAGGTTCCGCTTCTGTGGCCTTATTCCCACATCTGCGGCTTCGCAGATGCGGTCCACCAACCGCTTTTGTGGAAACCAAAAAATTCCCATGCCTTCGCATCTGCGGCTCGACCATCGCTTAAGCGTGACCACACCTGCGGTCCAATAACCGTAGGTGCGAAAATACCAGATACCAACAACTCTTTTCCTTGCAAAAATCCAAAAACTCTCCGTTTAACTATCCGAACTCGCCCCGAGGCCCCCGGGACTTCAATAAAAAACACAAACACATCCTAAAACATCATTCAAACTTGTTCCAATCATCAAAACACATCAAACAACGCTAAAACCATCAAATCACATCTGATTCAAGCCTAAGTTCTTCAAAAACTTCCAAAATACGCATTTGATCAAAAACCCGACCAAAACACCTCCGAATGACCTGAAATTTTGCACACACATTCAAAATTACCTAAAAAAGCTACATCAACTCTTGGAATTCCATTCCGACCCTCGGATTAAAATCTCACCTATCTACCGAAATCTGCCAAAATACTAACTTCACCAATTCAAGCCTAATTCTACACCGGACCTCCAAAATTACTTCCGATCATACTCCTAAGGCAAAAATCACTCCCCGAAGCTAACCGAATCACCGAAAATCACATCCGAGCCTTCTAACTCATAAGTCAACGTCCGGTTAACTTTTTTAAATCAAACCTTCCTTAAAGAGACTAAGTGTCTCATTTCCTACCAAAATCAATCCAATTCAACTCTAACACACCAAATGCCGATAATGAAATATGAAGAAGCATAAAATGGGGGAAACGGGGTGGTAACACATGAGACGACGAGTGGGTCGTCATAGAACTTTTGTTATTTTTTTAAATTATTTAAATACTACCTCGCCTCTAGCGAAAAAAAAAAAAAAACTACTCCATATAACTATAAAACTCTTTCACATTTAAAATCCTCTGTATAGTTCTTTGAAACACTGTATCTAAATTTGAATAAAATAAAATTCTTTTAAAATAAATACAATATATTTGGTACACGTCTGTCTAAATAACAAAAAAGAGTTTACAGAACCAAATAAAAGTTTACTTACATATATAATAAAGTAAACATACATGCTGGAAAAAGAAACATCACAAAATCAGTCAATATTAAAAAAAAGTCATTTCTTTTTTCATCTTGAAGAATATTTGTTTGAAGAGTCAATTTGCATAAATGGGCATCAAACAAATAACAAAACTTTGGCTATAAAATTGCTATAATTAATTTCAATTTAGCACATTCAAAGAATTGAAGAGTATAAGCTGAAACTCCTTCATAAGCTGAAACTCCTTCATTTAGTTGTAGTCAAGCCAATATTGCAAATATTTTTTTTGTTGAAGAATATTAGTTTTGAATCATTAGATTATGTGAAAGTTTTTTTTCGAACTCAACAAGAGAGAAATTTATTTCTAATTTATAGTTTCTATAGTGACTTTTAAGTGTAACAAAGAGTATATATATAAAAAAAATTGGTATGACGTGAAATTATTATTTTTAAATGTAAACAAACTATTTCGAAAAAACTCTTTACTTTTTTTAATTCAAAGATAATAAAAATATAAGATATTTTTGAACATTAGTAGAGAGTTTTAAAACTCTTATAATATGATTATATCATGGATACACTCAAAAACCCAAAATATTTTAGAATATTTACATAATATCCGGCCATATTTATTGTTTACTTTTTATAGGTAATATAAATAGATGATGTACGAACAACATACGATTATACACATATTATATATAGATTTTATATATATATATATATATATATATATATATATATATATATATATATATATATATATATTGGGTATTAAAAATTCAAATTCTAGGGCTAGAGATATCGATAAATTTAAAGTGGAGCCATACTAAAATAAATTCGACCAAAGAATCATATAAATTTTAAGATTATTTAAATACAATCCAAATAACTTAAATATTTGACATGATTAGTGTGTACGGAGGGGACGGGTGGATGAAGTCCATAACAATTTAATTTTATTCAAAAATACTGAATTCAATTGAAAAGTCACTAAAATTTTGTTGTCAGGCCATCTTCGCATACCTTTTGTTACTGATTTGACTGATTTCTTTCTTGGATTGTAAGGTGGTATCTTTATCCACAAATAATCTTTTATGTTCAGAAAACGACATGTTACAATACATTGATAACTATGAATTGAGTCATTAACTTTTAACATCTTAAATATGAAGTTAGAAGTTAAACATTAAATTATATAATTGCACTCTATATAGTTAAAATTATTTAGAAAATAAGAAATATAACTACTTGACTTTACAAATCAGCAACGTCAATGTATATAATAGCACAAAAGTTTAACTGTTATGTGCACATGATGTTGTAACCGCAAGTCCGTACGTGAATAGAAGTTGGGATTTGGGATTTGGAATTTGGGACTTGAAAGGCAGGGAAGAAATTTAGAAATACACAAGTCATGGAAATTGGAAAGAATATTTTGCCCAAAAATAAAAAATGTATATTTTTAGCCGCTTGAAAAAATAATAGAATAAAATATTTTATATATATATATATATATATATATATATATATATGTGTGTGTGTGTGTGTGTGTGTATTATAAACATATATATGAATTTTTTGTCATAAAGCTCTATAGTTAGAGCCTAATTACTATGTGTAACTATATGCAGAAATATAGAATGATCTTGCCGATAGTCGAATTCAAGACCTTCGCTTACTAAGCAGGTGAGTTGACTAAACTACGAGAACTTGTTAGTTGTTATTATTTTATTTCAGTTCAAAGCAATTAATCTCTTATTTCAGTACTACAGATGGATTTACTATGACATTCAAATATCGCTATGAATAGTCTGACTATTATTTGTGTAAAGATCCCGCATGTGATCGATGGCGCTTCTGCTTCACCCTTACGGTGGGCATGTGAAAATAATTGGGCTTTAAAGCCCATGATCGATGCAAGTCTGTATGGCGTTTGGACAAAATGTTCAGGGTTAGAAGTTTCTTTTTAAGAATTAATCTAAATAACCGTTCACACAATCGCGTAAATTAAAAATAGGTGATGTATAATATATGTTCATTTATATATATATTTTCGACTGGCGAATTGTGTAAAGGTCCCAAAAGCACCTATATTGAACACTCTTTCTCAGAGAATTTTTTTCACTTCTTTCAAGTTTGAACACTCTTGAGTAAATTCCTAGCTTCGCACTGATCGTGATTAGCGATGGAGGGAAAAACAGTTTATACCCCAATGTTACTAATTACAACTCACATTATTTACATCCAAGAGAAGAAACACTACAACATTTTTTCCCCTTTATTTAATTTCTTGGAAAATATTATAGGCTATATCAGCAAACTTGGAGGTTGGAGCTGGTAAGCTGTTCCTTTTGGATCTATTTTCAATCGATAAATTATAAATATAAAGGTATTATTATGGTCATTAGTAATAAAACAATAAATAAGATGATAAGAAGTAACATCTCATATTTAAATCATATTTATTAGTATGGTTGTCTATGGACCAGATGAACCAATTTTGGAACTTTGCAGTTTTCCTACCTATATATTCAACTTATTATGTTTCCGAAAAAAAAAAGAAAAAGAAAAAGAAAAAGAAAAAGAAAAAGAAAACAGAACTATTTAAAAGCTTCAAGTGAAGAGGGATCATATAAAAAATGTATTCCATGTGTGGCTGTTCGTAGAATAACTAAGCGAACATGCAATACATCTGTCTCTGTACCTTAAAATGTACTCCGTTGTTTAAGTTTCTAGTAATTTCATTAAGTTACCGACCACTGAATATTACTCCTAAATAAAAGATAGTACTATATGATAAGCTATGCGTCTTTTGTTTTGATGATTTGACAAACTTCACAATATAATTAAATAAGGGACTTGATACAATTAGTTCCTTTGTATTCAGAGTAAATGTTTAAATGTCTAGTTCAATCCTCAATGAAATCAGATAAGGGAACAACAGAGGAAACATATAGGGATCAATTTCCCTGGTCGTCGTGCAGTCAATTCCACAACTGTAAAAGCTATTACACTGTACCGTCTGGCAATAGTGCAATTCTACACTGTTGTAGCTTGCTAAGGACAAATTAAAGGACACTCGCTTGCATCATATTTCATAAGCTCACACATATATTATCAACATGATGCAAGAGGTTTCACTTAGCACTTGCAAATCCAAAAATCATACTCTCTCAAGTGCTAGCTACCACCTTTCTCAATAACAAAGATACCACAACGTCAAGGACCAGATCCAAAGATTGAAGATATCTTAAGTCCTTAGGTTTGTTGAGTCTTTGCCATTTTGTTCTTCATTTATAATCCTATACTACTTTCAAAAAGTGCCTTTGTAGGACATATTTCAACCATTATTTGGTTTAGTTTCTAGTTAGCCAAGGTTTGTTGCTTTATAATAGAGTTATTGCAAATGACTTATAATAGAGTTAATGTAAGAGGTGAAGGATTAAGAGATTAATTCTTAGATTACAATAGGTTGTAATCTGAAGTTTGCTCGGTTTAGTGGAGTTAAAATCTTACTAGGGTAGGTTGTGATTTTTAATCCCTTGAGCAAGGAGTTTTTCACGTAAATATCGTGTGTTCTTTATTTACTGCATATTTATTGTGAAAACAGATAGAGAACCTCGTTCCCTATATTGTTTGATTTTATAGTATGTTGCTTATTGTGGGAATTGATAGAGAATTTTGTTCTCTGCATTGCTTGGTGGACTCCTAGTTTCTATAGTATCAGACGAGGTTCTTTCTAAAAGGTTAACACCTAGAAAGAATCCCCATGGTTGCTCTACCAAATATTGAGGAAGGACAATCAACCTACAGACCACCAAGATTCGACGGCTAATACTATAATTGGTGGAAAACAAGAATGCATGACTTCATTATGGCTAAAGACTCAGAGTTGTGCCCATGAAAACTGTTGGTGACAAAACAGTTACAGTCCCAAAAATAAGAAAATAATACGATGATGTTGATAGAAAGGCTATTAAGAAGAGTTTCAAGGCAAAGAAGATTCATGTTTATGGTATTGGAACTGATGAATACAACCACATCTTAGTCTGTCAGTTTGTTAAGGAGATCTAGGAAGCTCTCCAAATTGCCCATGAAGGAACTACTCAGGTTAAGTAGTCAAAAATTGATATGCTTACTACAGAGTATGAGCTTTTCAAGATGAAGGGGGATGAGGCTATTTAGAAAATGCATACACGTTTCACCTCCATTATTAGTGAGGTTCACTTCCTTGGATAAGTCATTCCAAGAAACATGTTGGTCCGAAAAATATTCAGTGTGTTACCAAATTTCTAGGAAAGTAAACTAAATGCTATCATTGAAGCCAAGGATCTGCAGAAGCTGACCATTAATGAACTCATTGAAAATCTAAAAATCTATGAGATGAAGAGAAATAAAGATCTTGAAAGAAGAGAGCCCAAGACGGAGAAGAAGTTGGTTCTCAAGGCTGCCAACAATGACTCAAGTGGTGATGAATATGACATGACGTATCTTACTAAAAGATTTCAAAAGATGGTTTGTAGAAAGGGTAGGATCCTAAAGAAAGAAAGTTCCACCAGGAATTTCAAAGGAAATGATTGCTATCATAAGTGTGAAAAGCCTGGATACTTTATTAAAGATTATCCTCTTCATAAACAAGATCATTACACAACCAATAGTGGTAAGGCGACTAAGAGGAACCAGGACCCTGAAAGATAGTTCAAAAGAAGAGATGTTGCTGACAACATGGTGAAGCAAGCCCTAACTGCCTGGGGAGATTCCTCTAGTGAATATGAAGGTGAAGATTACCAAAGAGATAATTCTATGGTGGTGGTTGACAATGGATCTTCAGAATATGAGTCAATCTATGCACTCATGGCCTAATTGATGATGATGAGGACAAGGAAGAAGATGAGATAAGTGTTCTTGATGTTCAAAGAAATTTAAAAACTTACTCAAAGAAAAAATTAATGTCCTTACAAAAATGTTAATTGATGCCTGTCGAAGCCTCATTAACAAGAAAAATATTTTAATTAAAGAAAATGGTGACATATAACAATATATGGATGATATGGTAGTTTTTATCGTAGACTTGAAGAAAAAAGTAGAAGAAGTAACTAGAGAAAATACCTAGTTAAAAAAACCAAACAAAAATGGATAGACATCCCTAAAGGAAAAGAAGTGGCTAGTGAGGCTCAACTTGAGCTTGAGAGTGAGCTTAAGAAAGTTAAAACAAGTCTTGTTGTTGAGCTTGAAAAGAATAGACAACTTTAGGAGGATCTGAAAAGGATTAAAAATGATCTTGATAAGTCACTTAAATCCGATTCTCTAATATAATAACATCTATATACAAGAGTAATGGTGAAAACATGCAAAAAAAAAGGGTCCCAAATGGCTAAAACCTCTTATAATCTGCGCAGAAGTATGTAACTGTGGCTGATAAGTGGACATGTACTTACTGTGGTCAAACTGGTCATTACAAGGAATCTTTTAAAGATAAAATTCAGTCTCTACAGAAAAATAAATTTTTTGTTGAATAGAAGCATATTATTGAGGAACATGTTCCTCTAAGAGAAAAATATGTATTTCATGCATGAGCAAAAAGAAGTTTGATCCTCCCATTCTATCATTATAAGGAACCCAAGCTGCTTGGGTTCCTAAGTCTAATCAGTGATTTCGTGTGTAGGCTGGAGTGAGAGGTAGTAGTGAAAAAATGGTATATGGATAATAGTTTCTCTAAGCATATGACTGAAAAATGGATGATTTCCTCTCGCTCTAGGCCTTCCAAGGTGGGAGTGTGTCTTTTGGAAATGACACAAAGGGTTATATTCTTGGTATTGGCAAAATTGGCAAAGCACTCTCATATGCAAGTGAAAGTGTGTACTATATGAATGGCTTGAATTATAGTATGTTGAGTGTGTCTCAAATCTGTGATAAGGGAAAATAAAATGAAGTTTTGTCCAAATATTGCACTGTCACCAATCTCAAAACTGGCGAAGTAGTGTTGATAGCCAAAAGGTTCAAGAACAGCTATGTTGCATGCCTTGATTTACTGAATGGTGGTGATCTAACAAGCCTATGTATCATTGATGATGATGATGCTGAGTTATGGCACAGACGACTGGTGCATGCGAGTTTTTATTTGTTGAACAAGTTGGTTATGGAGGACCTGGTTCATGGGCTGAAGCAGTCAACACTACTTATTACTTGATTAACAAGTACATGATCAAGTCCCTTCCCGAGCAGTCTCTCTATGTACTGCTCAATGGGAGAAAACTCAAGTTGACTTACTAGAGAGCCTTTGGATGCAAATGTTTTGTACTCAACAATGGTGGCAAAGGGTCACATAACAAAGATGATGAAGATGGAGAATTTACAAATGATCCTGCTGAAGTTATGTATATTGCAAATAGAAAGACTGATTTGATGAGTCAAGTCAAGAAAAGCAATGAAGGAGATGCAACAGAATCTTCAAAAGGCATAGAGGAACCTGGTCCCTCTATCACCTTGACTGAAGCTGAACATAGGATTGTTGATGCTGTATCAAGTACTCCGGATGTGGAACAAAGTAGCAAAAGTCATAATTCTATTGATGGATGTTTCAAATATGAATGAATCTTGTCCTTCAAAATTTGAAGTTCAAGTATCCAACTGGAGGCAAAAGAGTTCACATCCTCTTCAAAGTGTGATAACATAAGTTCTCAAAACATGGCAAAGAACTCGGTACAACACAAGAGGACAAAGCATATTGATGTGCAACATCACTTTTTGAGGGACAACATCAAAAAAAGGCTTATTCATATGAAGGTATTCAAGACGGAGAATCAGGCAGTAGATATCTTCACCAAAGCACTGAGTAGAGAACACTTTAAAAGAAATCGTCTAGAGTTGGGGTTGATCAGGCTCAACTAAGGACCTGGTCCCTTGATGTTTGTCTATGTAAATAAGGAAAGGGGGTTGCTCTGATGGTAAGCAACCCCCACTTTCAGCCAAGAGGTTGTGAGTTCTAGTCTCCCCAAAATCAAGGTGGAAAGCTCTTGGAGGGAAGGATGTCGGTGGTCTATTTGGAAACAGCCTCTCTACCCTAGGGTGGGGGTAAGGTCTGCGTACACACTACCCTCCCCAGACCCTACTAAGTGGGATTATACTGGGTTGTTGTTGTTGTTGTACAATGCTAAAAAGTATTTTTCTTTTGGCATATAACTCAATTCTATACCGCTACAGGTGTACACATATGGCAGTTTTAGGAGAAAATAAGTATGAACGACGTTGCACCTCTAGGAGTTTTTGCATATATTTTTAAAAACATTCAAGGAACCTTGTTCCTGTGACTCAGTTTAGTATTCTCTTCAATACTTATATGTTCTACTGAAGTGTCATGTCATTAATTTATTCCTTCCACTCTCCTAATTTTTGAAGACCAAAATATTAAACCTTTTATGAACTGACCCATTGCCCAAAAAACCATTTCACTCTCTCACACCCAACCAAAATCATTTTTTTTCTTCTGAAATAGAACCAACCATGTCTAAAAAAGAACCACTCTCTCCAAATATACAAGAAGTGAACCCAACTCTGCCATCTTCCAAATTCATAACTTCATCTAAATTAAAACCTCAAGAAGTTTTTGGTAGATTTTGATGGGACTTTAACTTAAAAGAAATGAGGTAGATCTAATATTCTAGAGAGTGAGACTGAAATTATTACTGTGTTGGTAGAAACCTTGAATGATAGAGAAATTGATGAATGTGCTGGAAAAAGGAGAACTGAATGAGGGACCTAATCCCTTTATTCATCGTCATGATATTAATTCTGATGATGACTTATCTTCCTGACTCTATGTTTAGTCAAAAAATTTATCCAGTAAAAAGGATTGATAAAATGTAGGCTGATTGGTGATAAAGTAATGTCACTTGCTAATGTGGTGTATGTGGATGATGGGGAGAATATACTAAAAAATCTCCACTTGTGAGAAATAAGTCAAAGAAGAACAAAATGGAGAAAAGAAAGTTAGCTGAAAAAGATGCAAATGACAAGGGTGAACAAATTGAGAAGGAGAAGAGGGAGACCTGACCGCTCAGGAAAAAGAAAGGATAGTGTGAGTGGGGAGCCTAGTTCCTTAATAAGCAAAAGGTTAAGTTATCGGAGTTTGAAAGGAAGGAGACTCTGAAGTCTCAAAATGTGTTGTTGGACAGAGTGTTATTGCTGAAAAATGGAGGAGCTTCATTACAATGTTGAGTTCCAAAAATAGAATCACTTCTTTGTTCCTCAAAGTCCCAAAGTTTATAAAGAAGAAGTCAAAACTACCATGCAAACTTGTCTGTTACTGATGTTGATACTCTGATGTTGTATATGAATGGGACTGAGTTTGTTCTTGATGAGAAGAAGCTTGGGAAAATACTTGGTGTTCGGACTGATGGTTTAGCTCGCCCAGAGAGGTAGAGAACCAGGTCCATGTGGTCTCGTAGCAGAATAGAATGTTTAGTTAAAGGGTGACATTGAGGAAATGGTGGAGGAACTGAGAGAGCAAATGATCATTGATCTTAAAAGACTGCAAATGAACGAATGGACAAACTCATCAAGGCCTTAGCCCCTTACTTTTCTCCATGCCATGTGATTCATATCTTTCACTCTTTCCAAATTCCCTCGAATTCCTATCTTCTTTTAATCCCTATGTTTGATGATATTGGTACTTTTGTTGTTTAAATTATCATATTCTGTATTGATTGAAATTGTTGAGCTTTTGTTATAATTACTCTATTAGGGGCAATTACTCTATTTGTGCAATGACATTCACTCGTTGTTCTTGCTATTTTATATGTTGTGTTCCTAAATTGGCATAATGTTGCCGAACTTTTTTTTGGTTGGGCTTCTTATGTTATTCTTTTCAATGATGCCAAAAGAGGGAAGTTATTGTCACGACCCCAAACCCGATCGTGATGGCGCCCAACACTAATGCTAGGCAAGCCCGACCATTCACTCTCTCAACCCGAGCATGAAGCTCAAAAAACCAATTAATCAAATACTTAAATCAAATATCAATACTCATAGTTGAAATACTCAAATAAAAACAATACGAAACACTAACATAAACT
>MU735227.1:7335-26602 GCA_026770625.1 Nicotiana glauca
AGGAGGTTTACCGGCTCATCTATAGCCAACAACACTGTATAATGCCACTCGGTCGGACTAAGCCATAGTCCCCAATCATAATCGACCCCGCACTCGCAGTAGATACGTGTCTCGCCTCAATACAGCGTCACAATGTGATATACTGGGGTTTCGAACCCTCTGGTCATCATCTACACCCCTCACCTCAAGCCGGCCGGAAACTAGCTCGAAATGCCTTTTCCCGTCAAATTCTCCTCTACGAGCGTCGAATCTGGCAAAAAACACAACGAATATATTACAATAGGCTAATGGAACATAACCCAATTGAACGAACTCGAAAAACATCGAAATTCACGAAATTAGCTAAACCCGAGCCCCGGGCCCACTTCTCGAAAAATTACGAAATTAACATCACCGGATTCCTCGTCTCTCCACGAGTCCGTACATATCAAATTTACCAAAATTGGAGTTCATAACTCCGATCTGCATAACTCTTCTGACGCGACTGAGCTGTACGAAGCCGCTCCTGAATCACCTTCACCTTCTCCAAGGCATCCTGAACCACCTCTGTACCCAATAATCCGGCCTCGCCGGGCTCGAACCAACCGACCGGAGATCTATACCGTCTCCCATACTGTGCCTCATACGGCGCCATCTGAATGCTGGACTGGTAGCTGTTATTGTAAGCAAACTCTGCAAGGGGCAAGAAATCCTCCCAAGAACCACCGAAATCAATCACACATGCACGCAACATATCCTCCAATATGTGAATCGTACGCTCGGACTGTCCGTCCATCTGAGGATGAAATACTGAACTCAACTCAACCAGAGTACCCAACTCTCGATGAAAACCCCTCCAAAATTGATAAGTAAACTGAGTGCCTCTGTCCGATACAATAGAAACTGGAACACCATGCAACTGGACAATCTCACGAATGAAAATCACCGCCAACCGCTCGGAAGAATAGGTAGTACACACTGGAATAAAATGAGCGGACTTGGTCAACGATCCACAATCACCCATATTGAATCAAATTTCCTCGTTGTCCGAGGGAGACAAGTCACAAAATCCATAGTGATCCTTTCCCATTTCCGCTCAGGAATAACCATTTGTTGTAGCAAACCACCAGGTCTCTGATGCTCGGACTTCACCTACTGACAATTAAGACACCAAGCCACATAGCTCACAATATCCTTCTTCATTCTTCTCCACCAGTAGAGCTGCCTCAAATCCTGGTACATCTTCGTGACCCCCAGATGAATGGAGTATCGTGAGTTGTGAGCCTCTGCCAATATCATCTCTCGAATCCCATCTACATTGGGCACACAAATACAGCCCTGCATCCTCAGAACACCATCACCATCAATAGTCACATCCTTGGCATCGCCCCGCTGGACCCGATCTCTAAGAACCTGCAAATGTCGATCATGATACTGATACTCTCTAATGCGGTTATGCAAAGAGGACTGAGAAACCACGCTTGCCAACACCCGTCTAGGCTCCGAAATATCCAACCAAACCATCCGATTAGCTAAAGACTGAACATCAACTGCAAGTGGTCGCTCCCCAACTCGAATGAATGCCAAACTGCCCATGCTAACCGCCTTCCGACTCAAGGCATCGGCCACTACATTGGCCTTCCCCGGATGATACAGAATAGTAATATCATAGTCTTTAAGTAACTCAAGCCACCTCCGTTGCCTCAAATTCAAATCTTTCTGCTTAAACAAGTGCTGCAGGCTGCGATGATCTGTATACACCTCACAAGATACGCCATAGAGATAGTGCCTCCAAATCTTCAAAGCATGCACAATAGCTGCCAACTCTAAGTCATGAACGGGGTAGTTCTTCTCATGTGGCTTCAACTGCCGAGAAGCATATGCAATCACTCTACCCTCCTGCATAAGAACACACCCAATGCCAATCCTCGAAGCATCACAATACACCGTATAAGAACCTGAAGCTGCTGGCAATACTAACACTGGAGCCGTAGTCAATGCTGACTTGAGCTTCTGAAAGCTCTCTTCACACTCATCGGACCACACAAATGGAGCATTCTTCTGCGTCAATTTAGTCAATGGAGACGCAATAGATGAAAAACCCTCAACGAACCTGCGGTAGTATCCTGCCAAGCCAAGGAAACTCCGAATCTCTGTGGCCGAAGACGGCCTAGGCCAACTCTGCATTGCCTCCACTTTCTTCGGATCTACCTGAATCCCATCACTGGACACCACGTGTCCCAAGAATGCCACAGAACTAAGCCAGAATTCACATTTAGAGAACTTAGCATAAAGCTTCTCCTCTCTCAACCGCTGCAATGCAACCCTCAAATGTCGTGTGTGCTCCTCCTGGCTACGCGAGTACACCAGGATATCATCAATAAACACGATCACAAACGAATCCAGATACGGCCTGAACACACTATTCATCAAGTGCATGAATGCAGCTGGGGCATTAGTCAACCCAAAAGACATAACGAGAAATTCATAATGCCCATATCTCGTCCTGAAAGCTGTCTTCATAATATCAGAATCCCGAATCTTCAGCTGATGATAGCCAGAACGAAGATCAATCTTAGAGAAAACCTTAGCTCCCTGGAGCTGATCAAATAAGTCCTCAATACGAGGCAATGGATACTTATTCTTCACGGTCACTTTATTCAACTGCCTGTAGTCAATGCACATTCTCATTGTGCCATCTTTCTTCTTCACAAATAAGACTGGTGCACCCCACGGTGACACACTAGGACGAATAAAACCCTTATCTAGGAGTTCCTGAAGCTGCTCCTTCAATTCTTTTAACTCAGCTGGTGCCATACGATAAGGAGGAATAGAAATGGGCTGAGTGCCCGGCATCAGATCAATGCCAAAATCAATATCCCTGTCCGGCGGCATGCCTGGCAGGTCAGCTGGAAATACATCCGGAAAGTCCCTCACAACAGGAACTGAGTCAAGGCTAGGAGTCTCAGCTCCAACATCTCTAACAAACACCAAGTAAGATAAGCAACCTTTCCCAACCATCCGCTGGGCTTTTAAGAAAGAAATCACCCTGCTAGGCACATAATCAGACACGCCTCGCCACTCAACTCTGGGTTTACCAGGAATAGCCAAAGTAACTGTCTTAGCATGACAGTCCAAAAGAGCATGATATGGGGACAACCAGTCCATACCCAGAATCACATCAAAATCCACCATACTCAATAACAATAAGTCAACACGGGTCTCCAGACCCCCAAATGATAACAAACAGGATCGATACACACGATCCACAACAATAGTATCACCCACCGGGGTAGATACATGCACAGGAAAGGCAAGAATATCACGAACCACACCCATATGATGGCCAAAATAACAAGACACGTAAGAATAGGTGGACCCTGGGTCAAATAAGACAGACGCATCCCTGTGACAGACTGGAATAATACCTGTAATAACAGCATCGTATGCAATGGCGTCGGCCATGTCTGGTAAGGCATATAATTTGTCCTGACCACCGCTAGTACAGCCTCCACCCCTGGGACGGCCTCTAGCTGCCAGACCGCCACCCCTGGCTGACTGAGGGGGAGCAGAAGAAATTGATGCTGATGACGAGGGCTGGTCCCTCTGCTGAGAATAAGATCTGCCACCACGGAGTCGAGGGAAACTCCTCCTCCAATTACCCAACTCACCACACTCATAACAACTGCCTGGAGCTGGAGAAGGGGGCTGAAATGAACCCCTCGCTGCAGATGAACCCTGAGCCGAAGGAGCTGGAGAAGAGGACTGAGCTGGAAGGGCACTAAGAGAAGACCGGCCCTGCTACTGTCCCTGATAACCTCGGCCTGAAGAGGCCCTACTAGACTCTGATCGCCCTGACTGAGGAGGTCTTAAAGAGCGACCTCTGCCTCGCTGAAACTGGACCCTAGATAGAGCACTGCTGAAACCTCCTGAACCTCTAGGCCTCTTGGCCTCCCCCTCCTCGCGCTCTCGGCGACGGTCTGACTCAATTGGCTGAGGGGCATCAACTGCGTCCTGAAAAGTAACAGCCGCAACTCTCTCCCTGGTCATCAAGATGCGAATAAAATAATTAAGGCCATCAACAAATCTCCTGATCCTTTCCCGATCATTCGGGACCATCCATGTAGCATGACGCGCTAACTCTGTAAATCTCAACTCATACTAAGTCACTGACATGCCAACCTGGGTCAACCACTCAAACTCTCTATGCAGCTCCTCTCTGCGAGACTGCGGAATATACTTCTCCAAGAACATAGTGGAGAACTACTGCCAGGTGAGGGGCGCTGCACTAATAGGCCTACGCCTCTCGAACTCTTCCCACCAGGTGAATGTTGCACCTGTGAACTGAAATGTAGTGAATGATACTCCGTTGGACTCCAATATCCCTACTGTACGGAGCATACGCTGACATTTATCCAAGAATCCCTGGGCATCCTCGCCCTCTGCGCCACTGAAAGTAGGCGGCTGAAGTTTACCAAATCTCTCCAAACGTCGCTGCTCGTCATCAGCCATAGCCGGAACAACATAACCTGGAACTGGCGCAACTGGAGCAACCGGTGCTGCTGGGACAGCTGGAGCAATAGGGGCTGCCTCTGGAGTCTACAAGCCCTGAACAACCGGCTCTGGAGTCTGAGCCGCAGGGGTCTGATGACCACCCCCTGTCTGAGATGTGGCTACTGCCGTAGCCGATACAACCTAAGCTAACCCGGTACAGACTGATAGAATCTGAGCCAATGTCTCCTGAAGTCCGAGTATTGCAATAGGCACAGCTGGAGTCTCAACAGCTGGCGGATCAATAGGTGTTGCCTCTGCTGGTCCAACTCGACCACGACCGCAGCCACGCCTACGGCCTCTAGCTGGTGGCACTGGTGGTCGTCCACCACGTCCTGAAGCACGCGTTCTCACCATCTGCAAGTGAATAGGATAAGAGGATTCAGTTCTCAATTCAACAAAGTCGCACGATAAGAATTTCAAGAAAGTGCAGTGTTTTCCNAGTCATGACCCCAAACCCGGTCATGATGGCGCCCTGCCGCGAGGCTGGGCAAGCCTGACCAACACTTTCTCAATACAATGATTCATCCCAAACATGAAGCAATAAGGGGAACATGGCAACTTTAACAATAAATTCTGAATAACTGAAAAGATAATGTACGAATAGAAACCACGACTGAACAAGTACTCCCAAGACTTGGGGTCACGAGTATAGAGCCTCTAACAAAAACCAAGTACAAGTCTGAAAAATGAAATACAAATGTCTGAATAACAAGAAATAACTGATAAGAACAGAGCAATTGGTCCTGCGGACGCTGGCAGCAACCTTAATGCTCTGGCACCTGGATAACCGGCAACAGCAACACTAAACCTCGAAAGCACCTGAATCTGTACACAAGGTGCAGGGAGTATGGGGTGAGTCTACTAACTCAGCGAGTAATAAGCATGCATAAAAACACGAAGATTGGAAATCCACAATAAAGCACAAAGTAAAGCTATCTAACAGAGCTATACAGTTTAAACCTCAGAGATATCCATATAAAGAAACAATATTCAATGCATGCGATGCAATGCAATGCATGACCACTGCGGTACGTGCAGTCCGATCCATTTGGGTACCCGCGCTCACTGTGGGGGTTCAGACTCCGGAGGGGCTCCTACAGCCCAAGCGCAATATCATAGTAACATACGCTGTGGCGCACAGCCCGATCCACTATCAGTCCAGCTACATGCATACAAGCCTCACAGGCACATATATCTTACCATTTTTAGTTCAGTTTATTAGAAGAAAACATAGAATTAGGTGTCAAAGCTCAATATTTACCAAATCATGTTAAACAGAGTTCTAGTGCAGGACTGATGTCATGAAAGCATGTTATAATGCATAGAAACAATGATAACGATCCTCACGGGATCCAATTAACCGGCACGCAGCCCAAATATATTCATAACCATCCAAGTAGGAGGTTTACCGGCTCATCTATAGCCAACAACACTGTATAATGCCACTCGGTCGGACTAAGCCATAGTCCCCAATCATAATCGACCCCGCACTTGAAGTAGAGTACATGTCTCGCCTCAATACAGCGTCACAATATGATATACTGGGATTTCGAACCCTCGGGTCATCATCTACACCCATCACCTCAAGCCGGCCGAAAACTAGCTCGAAATGCCTTTACCCCTCAAATTCTCCTCTACGAGCGTCGAATCTGGCCAAAAACACAACGAATATATTACAATAGGCTAATGGAACATAACCCAATCGAAAGAACTCGAAAAACATTGAAATTCGCGAAATTAGCAAAACCCGAGCCCCGGGCCCACTTCTCAAAAAATTACGAAATTCACATCACTGGATTCCTCGTCTCGTCGCGAGTCCGTACATGTCAAATTTACCAAAATCAGAGTTCAAATAGCCCCTCAAATCTCCATTTAATTCTCTTAAGTTTCAAGCCCTAAACTACCATTTTTGTCCATAAATTACTTAAGTTTTCCATTCTAATCCTTGTATTTAATTTGAAAATAAGTAGAAACAACTCACCTTTGATGCTTGATGAAATCCCCCTTGAAATCGCCTTCAATATCATCCAAACCAAATGAAATAAATGAAAGAAATAAACCAATTTTGTGCAAAAAAGTGAATTATATTTTCTATTTTTGTTTATCTCTAAAAATAAAAGTAAAAGTCCTAATTAATTAGCATCTTTGATCTTCAGTAATTCCGGGCTTTTACAATTAGCCCAAGTAACAATCAAGTGAGGCATGGTTCGGTTTTGATTCCGCCCAGCCTTGGGCTTCTAGCATTACATGTTGGCCAAATCAGATGATATACTCCACGCCTAAACTCGATTAATGTTTAAAAGGAATAGGTCTGGGTGGCCAATGTTGAGCCCAAGTCAACTAGTATAACAATGAAAGGATATTACAGCACTTGACAATTACTTTGACTGGACGTGATGACACCCAGACAAGGACTACCATTAATATACTAATTAAAATGTTCAAGGCAAAATGATAGATTTATCAAATTAAACTACCTATGAACCATATGCCAATCATAAACCAACTCTCAAACAATTGTAGAAATTTGACACAACTACACCAATTGATAATGCCTGCGAACCAGTTTAGATCGATTAGAATATTGTGAAGCAACTACACTTTAACCACTTCCAATTCCTGTGTTTGAATTAATGAAGAGCAATACCAACACTTATTTCAAGCTGACTCGAACCATCTACTGGTTTACTACTTAATTTTCATTTATCAATGCAAATAGAAGTCATGGATCCCCAAATCCACCTTTCTATTCTAACTATCTTTTTTATTTTTTCAAAAATCACATTACACAACCACGGAATTAAACTATAACTTGGCTAACACATAATCAAAAGTCTCAAACAGTCCAAGAGTATAACAATCCAGAGCAATCTAAATCACACCTAAGAACAACCCTATTTATTCAGTCAAGTGTCTATTGTTCACATAATACAAAATAGTAGCTAACATTAACCACATCTATATCAACAACATCTATTAAATTTAAAATGATCTCAATGGGTACAGATCTGGTGAAACTTCTTATTTCAGTTTCAATTCATGAGTACATCGAGGTAGTTAAAGGAATTTACCTGGAAACAGAGCAAAAATTGAGAATAGGAAGTCAGCTAAAGCAGTGATCAAACAGCAGCTGCTTGATACTCAAAATAGCCCAGAAAAACAGAATCAATGGCTCAAAGTGTTTAACTCAAACATGACTAATCGATCCACTCGAAATAGCACCACATCAACCACTTAGATTTGAAAATGGATACCAATTGAAACAGCTCAGGAAGATTTTGAGCAAAACAGAATTAGGAAATCGACCACAAACACTTCAATACACCCAGATATGCTTGAAAATGCACCAGAATACTTCACAAAAAATACAACAACCAAGAGCTGACCCAGAATAACTCAATTGAGACCAAAAACCAAATGAAACCAAACCAGAAGACCTCTGAAGCCAAGGCAATCAAAAACTGAACTAGAAAACTGTAAAATCAATAGCTAAAAGCTGAAATTCACCTAAAATTCTAATGAAACAGTAGTGTTTTGGATTTTGAAAGTTTTCTATCTATTTATTTTGGTTTTATGGAGATTTTTCTATTGTTTTTTTTTTTTTGGTTTTTCTTTTGATGAAAGCTAAAATCTAAAGGAATTTGGATCTGAAATTTGAATTTTTAGATCTGTGAGCTTGAGGAGTATTTGGTGAATTTTTAGAGGTTCCAAACTTGTGTATTAAGGCATGGGATTGCCTATAAACTTGTGTATTATGGCATGGGAATGCCCTTTTATAGGCAAAGATAAGGGCAACCCTCCAATCTTCCATTTGTACTATAAGTCCCTCCCTATTTTCAATTTAGTCCCTCAGTTTCTAATCTGCCTTAAGTCACTATCCTAACAAATACTAAAATCTGAATTCAACCCCATTCTAGAAAGATCTAGGGAATACTAGCTAAATCTACAGCTTTTCATCCAACTCCAATTACCTAAACTGCCCTGAATTTAAACCATATTTATAGTTATAACAGAACAGATCCCTAAACTCTAATTTATCACATTGAAGAACAGTCACCGAATTTGCAGAATAACCATGCGTAACTGACTCAAAGAACTACTAATTACTAATTACCAAATACCTAACAAAACATTACTGATTTAACAAACGAATTTAACTATTAAGAATCTAAGAAATCCTAATCAAATTGCCATTAACAAAACTGACTCAACTTCGATTAATCTAGCAACTAATTACTTGAACTAATTAGGTTGACAATTCACAATTAACAGAATAGGACACCTTCAAACTAGAATTAAACTACACTAAAAGATAAAATCGAATCACTGTTAAAACTGAACCAAACCAAAACTAATCAGGATTTTACGGACTTATTTATTATTTTAATCAGAAAAAGAATCATAGAAGAGAAAAAAAAGAAAGACGAGGACTCACGGCTTGATTTGACCTCTGGCCATCTCTTTTGATTCAAAATTTGCTCGTCTTGAGCTTGCCTTGAACCCTAATGGCTGTGAATTCTCCATGAGGGCATGAGGAAATGACACCGCACTAATTTGAAGAGTTTTAGGGAGATTTAAGATTTTGGGCATAATCTTTGATTCAAAATTTGACGAGCCTAATAGTGACTTGAAGAAAACTACTACCAGAAACGGGCAGAGGAGGAGAAAAGGGGCCTTAGGTATTAACTTGGACGATTTTGGGAAAAGTATCGTCTTGGACGAAGATTTTTGATTGAATATTCGACGATTTGGGTTGTAATTCGAAGAAAAATAAGGTCAAATATGGACAGAGGAGAAGGAGGAGGACCTAGGGTGTCAGTTTGGTGGTGATTGGGGATGGCGCCGCCGTGGGCGGTGGAGACGGCGGTGACAAAATCCAATATTCGAGCAGACCGGGTATGATTCGAGGGAATCTGATAAAAGATTCATGATAAGGGCTTTGAGGCAATCTAGGGGTGTTATTTTGGGGGTCAACGGAAGTGATGGCGTCTTCGCCAGCGGCGAAGCTGTGGCATTACAAGCGAGGGAGTACGAGGAAGAAGGGGGTGTGTCTCTAGGGTTAATATCAATCTTCAGACAGTTATATCAAATTATGAGAATCATTGTGGGCAGTTCGATCAAGAGAATCAGACGGTCAGGATGCAGAAAGAAAACATCGTCGTTTGGCTTTTCAAAATGGACTGGGCGGGGACTGACCTGGGCCTGGAACGTGTAGGTGATTTTGGGCTAAATTTAGATGCCAATTGGCCCAATTCATGAGCAACCCCCCTTTTAATTTCCTTTTTTATTTGTTTTCGCTTTCTTTTCTCTATTCCCATTTTGTATTTTTTGTTTTATTTTTTCTGATTTTTAAAATATGCAAAATTAAAATAAAAATTAAAATGAAGTCCTAATATATTTCAAAATTAAACTAATTAATACCTAAAATTGTTTAAAAATTATTTCGTGATGAATTCACAATTAAAACAATAAAAATGCAAAAGTGAACTATTTTTGTTATTTTTCTCATATTTTATTCTAAAACGAATTAACCCCTAATTAATACTAAAATACGAAATTATATCCTAAATGCAAATGTATATTTTTGTATTTTCATATGAATTAGCATGCACAAATAAAAAGCAACAATTATCAGGAAATGACAAAAAAATGCACAAAAATTGTAAAAATAAAGAAAAAATCATTTTGTTTGATTTTTGGGAATAATTCATATATAGGGAAAAAATTACGTGCTCACAGCTACTCCTCTTTGCTCGAAAACATGAAGAGTTTTCATGCAAAGATAAGTGAGCAAATACGAATGATTTTTACCCGTTTGAATATTCTATGTGTGAAGCATTTTTGAAAGAGCTGACCGCACCCTGCTTTAGAGGCTGCCTATATATCCCGAGCTAAACAGGAATCAGGTCAGTGTAGTTCAGGAATGTCTGGTAGCTGGGACTACCAGGATTTGTCATTTCACTTCTGTTGTTGTTGTTACTGCTTGCTGACCCCTTTATTACACCGCGATAAAACAAAAAAATCTAGCCTAAGCTATGATCTATGAATTACAAAAGATCCTATCTATGTCTTCGAACTTGCTCTTGTGTTGCCTTGCACTTGTCTCTTGTGTTCTTCCAATGAAATTTTTGTTGATGCCTTGGAAATGTTTTACCATTCCTCTTGATGATGCTTGACTGCTACAATTTGAAATATGTGTCCATTTTTCAAGTGGGCTCCTGCTTATGATGCTTGAAAAGTATTCCATTGTTCTCCAGGTGGGCTCCTGCTTACAACAAAATAGACATCCAAATAAAAATTTTCTTCCCCAGTTTGGTGGCTGGGAGCATCGTGTTATCAAATATTTAAAAGCTAAAATTTGAATTGTACTTCCCTTGTTCTCCAGGTAGGCTCCTGCTTGCTGAATTTGGAATGTATTCCCTTGTTCTCCAGGTGGGATCCTGATTGCTGCACTTGAAAAGTATTCCCTTGTTCTCCAGGTGGGCTCCTGCTTGCTGCATTTGAAAAGTATTTCCTTTTTCTCCAGGTGGGCTCCTGCTTGCAATAAAATAGACAAACAAAGAAAATTTTCTACCCCAGTTTGGTGGCTGGGTAGACTTGTGAGTTGTTACCTAAGCTATTGATGCGATGGTGAGAGCAAAACTAAAGACTTGATTGGCATGTACGTCCCCTGTGAGTAAAACCATTTTGACTAAGATTTTTATCCTAGGAGAAAATTTATCAGACTAGGTTTTCTATCTTAGGAGAAAGATTCACCAGGCTAAGATTTTGACTATCTTAGGAGAAATTTTCATCAGACTAAGATTTTGATCCTAGGAGGCGATTCCTTAGACCAGGGTGTTTTGCTGTCTTAGGAGAAAGATTCATCAGACTAAGATTTAGAATTTAGGAGAAGGTTCATCAGACTAGGTCCGTTTTTATCTCAGGAGAAAGATTCGTCAGACTAAGAATTTGTCTCTAGGAGAAGATTCATAAGACTAGGTCTTTTGTTATCTAGTGATCTTAGGAGAAAGTTCATCAGACTAAGCCCATTTTGGCTATCTTAGGATAAAGTTTCATCAGACTAAGATTTTGATCCTAGGAGGCGGTTCCTCAGACTAGGGTGTTTTGCTGTCTTAGGAGAAAGATTCATCAGACTAGGTCTCTTGTTATCTTAGGAGAAAGATTCATCAGACTAAGATTTTGACTCTAGGAGAAAGTTCATCAGACTAGGTCTATTTTGTTATCTTACAATAAAGATTGTGAAAAGTAATGGTAAATGTCAGTGATTTGAGAAACTTCCCTTTTGTTGGTTCTCCTCTTGTTCCTTTTCTTTTTCTTTCCCTTTCTTGTTCCCTTACTGTTGAACCAACTTTCTTGCACTGCTTTGTTCCTGTTTCAAACAATGAAAACTTGTGAGTTTAAAATTTGGTGGTTGGTTTGTGGCCTTGAACTTTGAAGGTAGCTCGATATCCTCCATTTGTTTCATTGCATGAACGGTCATCTCCCCAATCCTCATGTCTCATATGAATCTCACAGCATGTCTGGTGCCCCCACTTCGGATATATGATGTTCTTTATTGACTTTACCTCTGGCTTCGGCCCAGAGTTTATTGTTCCTTCACTTGTCACGATAACTGATTCCCACTCGAAGATATTGCTTGTTTATTGACTAACCACTTTCTTTGCTACTCTTGACACGGAGAATACCTCTGATCCGTTCAACAAAACATCCTCTATCTATTACATTGTTCCTGAATTGATATGTTCCAAATCCTTATATTTCACACGAGTCACAAAGTATGTTGATTGTGGCCAACTCATTGTGCCTGCTGTTTTCTCCTGACTTGACGCCTTTAATGTTCACCAAATCCTGTTTTGCTTAATTGGAAAGCTTGGTGGCAGATTTTGAAGTCATTTCTCACTTGTTTTGAATAAACGACCCAGGATGAGGGAGTAAAACGAGGTGTGAGGAATAGAGTGAAGGATAATGGAAAGAGACGATTCCTAACAAGAAACCTATAGAGTAGCAACCTATCAGATGTGGATACCGACTCTAGCGACCTTGACATGCACCTGTAACCTACTCTGTTTAGCAAATCTAATTTCAACTCTTGTTGTACCTTTTCACCGTGAAACTAGGTTTTACTGCTCTGCTTGCCCGATCTGATTCACCATCCTTATTCGACTTGTGGTGACCGTAGGGTTTTCACCATCAAGCCTCTCTCATTTTAGTTTTTCTCTCGTCTCACCGTCGCCTTATGGTGCCTGTAAAGGTTTTCACCAATAAGACTCTCTTTTTTTTATTTTTTTTATTTCTCTCATCTTTTATTGCCTTGGGGTACCCGTGGTGGTTCTCATTGACAAGATTCTCTCATTCTTCATTTCTTTCGTCTGGACTGGAGTGTTATCCCTGATATGATTTACCTCTTCTTGCTTGACTCGGCATTTCTTGAAGACTGATCGGAAGGTCTTTCTTTGGACCGTAATGTGGGCTTTTGGATAGGGATAGAAAGAAAGGTATCAAAGGCTCAAAACAATTCAACATGGGTTCAAAATTACAACTTTCGGAATCAGACTTCTCCCAACAACCACAACTTCTGCCCCAGTTTCCTTCTTGGGGACTTTTGGATTTTTGCTTTGGTGTGACTGAACCTCAGAGAGAGGCTGCCTACGTACCCTTTCAGGATCAAATCAAACGTAGTTCAGGCGACTACATTTGTTGTGATATTTCCTTTCATCCACTTTATTTTCATTCTTTTTCATTTTTTTTTCTTTTCTTTCTTTTTTCTTCTTTTTCTTTTCTTTTCTTTTTCTTTTCTTTTTTTATTTTCTTTTCTTTTTTCTTCTTTTTCTTTTATTTTCTTTTTCTTTTCTCTTCTTTTTCTTTTCACTGTTTTCTCTTGTTTCTCCACTTACTTTTCCCGCTCGGGCTTACGAGTTTTATTATCGATTCCAAAAGAGGGGTATGCAAGAAAATAATCGAGGATCAAAGGGTTAACAAAGGATAAAGTGTTTGGATAGCAGAATAAAATGCCTTCGTCTCCAATCTCCAAGACATGCCAAGTACAAACTACACAGTTAAACAAGCTGAGGAAAACACACACAACACCTTTTGATTGATTCACATATTTGCCTTCTGTACTTGTCAATTACCTAGAACCATTGGACAACAATCTCGGTGCCATGAACGGTCCCTGTAACTTGGGTTAAGCCAGCCTTTGGCTTTAAACCGATGCGGCATGATGCATTTCAATAGTATTTCTTTATGTTCTATTTGCCTCCCAGTTTCACTTAATCTGGGCTCGAAGTGATCTCAAAATGCCTTTACTCATTTTCCTTGAATGTCCTTACAGCTTCAACATTGTTTCATTGCTTCATTACTAAACTAACTTTTAAAACTAGGCTAAGAATTACGCGTGCATGTCATGTCACTAGAACCAACATAAAAGAATTGTAAAGGGAGAAGGGAACTAAATAAAATGACTAGAAATGGTGGGAAACAAAAAATTGCATTATACTGACGGTGAAAGGGTTTAAACAACAAAACGAGCAAACTAGACTAGAATTACAAACCTAGACGGCACTAAACAAGCTATTATGACTAAACAAAGCAAAGTGAAAAGATATAAGGGTTTGAGTCACAAGACAATTTTCGGATTACAACCCTGAGAATAACCCGGACAACAGAAATGACGACAAAATAAACTACTAAAGCTCCATTCTAGCTAACCAAGAGATGGAGCGTCTTTCCAACCACAAAACTCGAAACCTTAGCCACTGGATTGACCATCAAAATTACTGGGACCTTCATTCACCACATTTTCGAGAGGATTCTCATACTCCCTGTCGCCATGGATCTTCCCCACAAAATTTGCACCATCATGTGCAGGTAAAGGATTTTGTGCAATATTCGGGGTGGCACTATCCTAGACAGTGATTACCTCTTCTTGAATCATTCTTTCTATCTCTCTTTTCAAATCCCGTCAATTTCGACATCATGCCCCTGGGCATTGGAATGGTATTCACACCTTTTAGAAGGGTCAAAGCTTCTTACACACTTGTCCACCTGTTTTGGAGGGATTGGTGCAATCAAGTTATAATGCTTTAGTTTTTCAAACAATTCTGCATATGACTCTCCGATGGGGGTGAAAGTTTCCTGCTTCTGTGCCCTCTCTTGCTTGAAATTTTGGCTAGCTCGCAAACCTGCGCCAGGGGGATTCCTGTAGGCTCTTGGAGGTGGGTAGGTGTTTTAAGTTGGGTAAGTATTTTGTGGAGTGGTTGCACGCCATGGCGCATGGGTAGGATGTTGGGGGTATGTGTGGGCATGGTGGACAGAGAAGTGGGGACCACGTGGTGGGTAATAATGCTGTAGAGTGTGGGAGTAGGTTTGGGGACGGGTTCGAGATTGATGGTAATATGGTAATGGGCCCCTGGACCAAGTTCTGGAGTCAATTACCGCCATATCTTCTTTCTTTTTCTTTCCTAGTACCCCTCCGCTCTAGATAGCTTGGGTAGTTGCCTTTATTGCCGAATAGCTCATGATTTTGTCGGATTTGAGCCCCTCTTCAACCATACTTCCCATTTTCACTACCTCGTTAAAAGATTTACCTACTGCTGACACCAAATGACCATAGAAAGTAGGCTCCAAAGCCTATAAGAAGTAATCGACCATCTCGCTTTCTTTCATTGGAGGATCGACTCTTGCTGCCTGTTCTCTCCACCGGAAATTGTACTCCCTGAAACTTTCCCCTGGCTTCTTCTCAATTTTAGTCAGTGATAGACGGTCCGGGACAATTTCAAGATTGTACTGAAAGTGGCATGCAAATGCTTGGGCCAAATCATCCCAGGTATACCATTGAGCATGATCCTGGCGCGTGTACCATTCCAAGGCCGCACCACTGAGACTCTAGCTAAAGTGCGCCATCAACAACTCATCTTTCCCACTGTACCCTCTTATGTTGCTGCAAAAACCCCTCAGGTGGGCCACCGGCTCACCATGACCGTTATACAAGTCGAATTTTGGCATTTTGAACCATGCGGGTAACTGAACATCCGGGAATAGACACAAATATTTATAGGCCACACTGACTTGGCCACCCAACCTTTTCATGTTCCTGAAGGACTGCTCCAGGCTTTTTACTTTCCGAATCATCTCTTCCTGCTCCGAGTTTTTAAGCGGCTTTTCAATTTCCACCGGGAGATGAAAGTGAGGGGTGTAAGAATATGGCTCAGGATATTTACAGGTATGCTCAGGAGGATAGTAATGACTATCATGAGCTTGAAACAGGGGCTCACTGGAAGATTTTTGCAGTGTGGCAGGTGGAGGCGCCATAAAGACATGGTTGATTGGTGGAGGAGGGTTTTGTTTGGGTGGTGGAGCTTGGGAAAGATAGGAGGTAGTGCCATAACTCTGTTGGTAGAAAGGGAAAGCTGGAGATGAAATTCATAGTAGGAAGCTCCTGAGACTGAGCCAAAGGTGGGATATCTGCTGGATTGGCAGGATAAACTGGTGCCGGCTGACCCTTATCCCAGGCCTGATACATCTCAGCCATATGATGTCTCAACTTATATATCTCTTCTTTCATTGTTCTAACATCTACCACTTCTACCTCTTTTGACGGGTCCATGATACTGGTATTTGATTCTTGGCCTGTCATGTTCAGTTTATTCGACTGGGTGTTGTAGGAATGAGTTGCCAGGATGCCCTACCTTTTGTCCTTGTGTTGGAAAGAAGAATTACCCCTTTGAAACCACAAACCAACCACCTTTCTGGAATGACATGATAAAATGAAACCATCACGTTAGCGTTAGGGCACGTAACATATTGGTAACAACTTTTGATCGGGCGCATGCGCCATCCCGGCTTTTCCTTGTTTCCAATTGCAAACTTTTTCTTTCTTTGTTTTTCTTCTTTTTCCTTCTTTTGTTTTTCTTTCACTCTTGCCTTTGTCTTCTCTTGTTACTATTTTCTTCCTTTCTGGATTTTCTTTTCTTTTTTGTTTTTCCGCTATTTTCTTTTCTTATGCCTTTTTGTTGTGTTTCCTCTCTTTTCTTTCCCCTTTTTTTAATTTTTTTTATTTTTTTTTGTTATGGTCGAATCTTATGGAGATTGCCTACGTATCATGACCCCGCATGAATCAGACCAAGCGTAGTTCTTGCAAATAAGTGCAAAATTGAATGCAAGAAAACATTTTTTGAGAATTTTCAAATTAACAACTGCGATTACAAAAACTACTAGACTATTTGTTTTTCTTTTTCAAAAAGGAAAGTTCAAAATAGCCTCAAAAACAAAATTACAGACTCGACTAATCTAGGAGTACATCAAAGCTTCAAATCCTGGGGTCCACGGGGCATCATCGGCATTGCCGCAGACCTGCGCAAGATTGAAAAGGCTTCAATATCAACTGTGACTATTTAAAGAAAATTTGCCATATAATGACTTGTTTTGACTTTAAAAAAAAATGAAAAGTGGTTTCCTTCAAAAGTATTTATTTTAAGAAAACAAAGACTCAGTTTTGCAAATACGGCCTTTCGTACTTCCGAATGGGAGATTTTAAGGTTGTGCCCGCAAACCATTTTAAGATGATTCAGGGTGGCTGTTCTTGTAAAAATAGCCTTCCGGCGCCCTTTTGGGGACATTCGGCTTATTTTTCAATAAGAATGGCGTCACCCAACTTATTGGATAAAAATTAAAATTTTTGGTATTTTTGGCTATTTTGCAAAAGAGTTGGTTGGACCCGATGAGGGTTGCCTACGTATCTCACATCCGGTGAGAATCAAACCAGCGTAGTTCGGGCAAATAAGCTAACTATTTTTTAAAGCAAGACTCTTTTTGATAAATACACTCTTTTTAACAAATACACTATTTCGACAAACAGGGCTCTTTTTATATTTTCTTTTCAACAAGCTATTTAAAAATAAAACTCTTTTGTTTCTCTTTCTTTTTTTTATTGACAAATAAAACAAACCATATTTTTAAGAGCAAATTCCCCCCCCCCCCCTTTTTTTCTTTTTTATTTTCCTCATAAATTTCGGCAGAGTTTCGGCACTTTTTGGATATTGTTATTTCTAAAACTAAACAATTAATTCTTTACACTGCTATTTCTCTCTTTTTCTCTTTTTCTAAATTTCACAAAATTTTCGATGTACAAAAACCGGTCAGCATGCAAGCTCTAGACAAATAAATGCAACACATAAAATGCATCATGGTAGTCGTTTCATATCCAGTTACCGGTCCTAGATGGACCCAACTCCTGTGTTGAGTCCCCTAAGTCATATGCACGTGATGCAAATAAGCGCTCCTACTAGGGATACGCCATGAAGTCAAGTTATTCTAGGTTCAAAACCTGGGTATGTGTTCTAGAGTGTGTACCCGAGCGGACAACTCGAGTCGAGGAGGGGGCTACCGGGAACCAAAAAGCCATCCGACTTATAACTTGTCCAGCCTGTTTCTTATTTCAAGGTATTGACACTAACGGAATAGGGAGTCTCAACCAGTAAGCACATCCCCGGAGGTGAGAAGAGAAGGGTTGAACAGTTTATATACAGTTCAGATAATATCAAAGCGGTAAACATTTAGCGCATTAAGCATGAAACACGTAGGAAAATCTGATATAACCAAATACAACAATTTATCTAAGCTCGAATTCTGAACCCGGAACAAAATGTTATGGGTTCTTTTCCCTAGCAGAGTCGCCAGAGCTGTCACACCTCCTTTTTTCGCTACTACACCCTGCGAAGGGTGTAATAAAGGAGTTTTTCCAATTAAAGGACAATCAGCATGGGATTTATTATTAATAATCAGAGTCGCCACTTAGGAGATTAATGGTATCCCAAGTCACCAGTTGAATCTCGAACCGAGGAAAAATATGACACTGTTACAGTCTGTGAACCAAAAATCCGAGTAAGGAATTCTGTTAACACGGGAGAAGGTGTTAGGCATTCTCGGGTCCGTGGTTCTAGCACGGTCGCTTAACTGTTGCATTTGATTTTATCTGATTTTAATACATGCTAGCTTATGTGCCTTTTATTTGTAAACCGCTTTTTATCATTGTTTATTTTAAAAGAATTCCGACGTAGTGAAAACACGTTTCGAACCCCGTCGCAATCAATGCACCCGTGGTTGTCAACACATTTTGACTTCGTCGAAATTTGGATTTGGGTCGCATCAATGCGCACCCGAGTTTAAGGAAGTAAATTAATTAAATCACGCCTAAAGGTTCTAACGTAATATATTTTGGGAAAAGGCCGTTGAAATTCGCTAAAGACCCTGCCAAATTCTAATCATTTTTAATAACCATTTATTGAGGGCCCCCCATTTATTTTTTGTTCGGTGAGGCTCGTCTCATTATTTTTATTTAAAGGCCAATCCTAAAGTGAACTATATTTTCTATTTTTGTTTATCTCTAAGAATAAAAGTAAAAGTCCTAATTAATTAGCATCTTTGATCTTCAGTAATTCTGGGCTTTTACAATTAGCCCAAGTAACAATCAAGTGAGGCATGGTTCGCTTTTGATTCCGCCCAGCCTTGGGCTTCTAGCATTACATGTTGGCCCAAGTCAGATGATATACTCCAAGACTAAACTCGATTAATGTTTAAAAGGAATAGGCCTGGGTGGCCAATGTTGAGCCCAAGTTATCCAAATAAGACTCAACTAGTATAACAATGAAAGGATATTACAACACTTGACAATTACTTTGACTGGACGTGATGACACCCAGACAAGGACTACCATTAATATACTAATTAAAAT
>MU735227.1:26789-39602 GCA_026770625.1 Nicotiana glauca
CTAAACTCGATTAATGTTTAAAAGGAATAGGCCTGGGTGGCCAATGTTGAGCCCAAGTTATCCAAATAAGACTCAACTAGTATAACAATGAAAGGATATTACAACACTTGACAATTACTTTGACTGGACGTGATGACACCCAGACAAGGACTACCATTAATATCCTAATTAAAATATTCAAGGAAAAATGATAGATTTAACAAATTAAACTACCTATGAACCATATTCCAATCATAAACCAACTCTCAAACAATCGTAGAAATTTGACACAACTACACCAATTGATAATGGTTGCGAACCAGTTTAGATCGATTAGAATATTGTGAAGCAACTACACTTTAACCACTTCCAATTCCTGTGTTTGAATTAATGAAGAGCAATACCAACACTTATGTCAAGCTGAATCGAACCATCTACTGGTTTACTACTTAATTTTCATTTATCAATGCAAATAGAAGTCATGGATCCCCAAATCCACCTTTCTATCCTAACTATCTTTTTTGTTTTTTCAAAAATCACAATACACAACCACGAAATTAAAATATAACATGGCTAACACATAATCAAAAGTCTCAAACAGTCCAAGAGTATAACAATCCAGAGCAATCTAAATCACACATAAGAACAACCCTATTTATTCAGTCAAGTGTCTATTGTTCACATAATACAAAATAGTAGCTAACATTAACCACATCTATATCAACAATATCTATTGAATTTAAAATGATCTCAGTGGGCACAGATCTGGTGAAACTTCTTATTTCAGCTTCAATTCAAGAGTACATCGAGGTAGTTGAAGGAATGTACCTGGAAACAGAGCAAAAATTGAGAATAGGAAGTCAGCTAAAGCAGTGATCAAATAGCAGCAGCTTGATACTCAAAATAGCCCATAAAAACAGAATCAATGGCTCAAAGTGTTTAACTCAAACATGACTAATCGATCCACTCGAAATAGCACCACATCAACCACTCAGATTTGAAAATGGATACCAATCGAAATAGCTCAGGAAGATTTTGAGCAAAACAGAATTAGGAAATCGACCACAAACACTTGAATTCACCCAGATATGCTTGAAAATGCACCAGAATACTTCACAAAAAATACATCAACCAAGATGTGACCCCAGAATAACTCAATTGAGACCAAAAACCAAATGAAACCAAACCAGAAGACCTCTGAAGCCAAGGCAATCAGAAACTGAACTAGAAAACTGTAAAATCAATAGCTAAAAGTTGAAATTCACCTAAAATTCTAATGAAACAGTATTGTTTTTGATTTTGAAAGTTTTCTATCTATTTTTTTTGGTTTTATGGAGATTTTTCTATTGTTTTTTTTTTTTGGTTTTTCTTTTGATGAAAGCTAAAATCTAAAGGAATTTGGATCTGAAATTTGAATTTTTAGATCTGTGAGCTTGAGTATTTGGGGAATTTTTAGAGGTTCCAAACTTGTGTATTAAGGCATGGGAATGCCCTTTTATAGGCAAAGATAAGGGCAACCCTCCAATCTTCTATTTGTACTATAAGTCCCTCCCTGTTTTCAATTTAGTCCCTCAGTTTCTAATCTATGCCTTAAGTCACTATCCTAACAAATACTAAAATCTGAATTCAACCGCATTCTAGAAAGATCTAGGGAATACTAGCTAAATCTATAGCTTTTCATCCAACTCCAATTACCTAAACTGCCTTGAATTTAAACTATATTTATAGTATAACCAAACAGATCCCTAAACTCTAATTTACCACATTGAAGAACAGTCACTGAATTTGCAGAATAACCATGTGTAACTGACTCAAAGAACTACTAATTACTAATTACCAAATACCTAACAAAACATTACTGATTTAACAAACGAATTTAACTATTAAGAATCTAAGAAATCCTAATCAAATTGCCATTAACAAAACTGACCCAACTTCGATTAATCTAGCAACTAATTACTTGAACTAATTAGGTTGACAATTAACAATTAACAGAACAAGACACCTTCAAACTAGAATTAAACTACACTAAAAGATAAAATCGAATCATTGTTAAAACTGAACCAAACCAAAACTTATCAGGATTTCACGGACTTATTTATTATTTTAATCAGAAAAAGAATCAGAGAAGAGAAAAAAAAGATGAGGACTCACGGCTTGACTTGACCTTTGGCCGTCTTTTTTGATTCAAAATTTGCGCGTCTTGAGCGTGCCTTGAACCCTAGTGGCTGTGAATTCTCCATGAGGGCATGAGGAAATGACACCGCACTAATTTGAAGAGGTTTAGGGAGATTTAAGATTATGGGAATAATCTTCGATTCAAAATTTGACGAGCCTGATAGTGACTTGAAGAAAACTACCACCAGAAACGGGCAGAGGAGGAGAAATGGGACCTTAGGTGTTAACTTGGACGATTTTGGGAAAAGTATCGTCTTGGCCGGAGATTTTTGATTGAATATTCTACGAGTTAGGTTGTGATTCGAAGAAAAATAAGGTCAGATATGGACAGAGGAGAAGGAGGAGGACCTAGGGTGTCAGTTTGGTGGTGATTGGGTACGGCGCCGCCGTGGGCGGCGGAGACGGCAGTGACAAAATCCAATATTTGAGCAGACTAGGTATGATTTGAGGGAAGCTGATAAGAGATTCATGATGAGGGCTTTGAGGCGATCTAGGGGTGTGATTTTGGGGGTCAACGGCGTCTTCGCCGGCGGCGAAGCTGTGGCGTTACAGACGAGGGAGTACGAGGAAGAAGGGGGTGTGTCTCTAGGGTTAATATCAATCTTCAGACAGTTATATCAAAATATGAGAATCATTGTGGGCCGTTCGATCAAAGAGAATCGGACGGTCAGGATGCATAAAGAAAACGATGTCGTTTGGCTTTTCAAAATGGACCGGGCGGGGACCGACCTGGGCCTGGAACGTGTGGGTGATTTTTGGCTAAATTTAGATGCCAATTGGACCAATTCATGAGCAACCCCCTTTTAATTTCCTTTTTTATTTGTTTTCCCTTTCTTTTCTCTATTCCCATTTTGTATTTTTTGTTTTATTTTTTCTGATTTTTAAAATATGCAAAATTAAAATAAAAATAAAAATGAAGTCCTTATATATTTCAAAATTAAACTAATTAATGCCTAAAATTATTTAAAAACTATTTCGTGTTGAATTCATAATTAAAACAATAAAAATTCAAAAGTGAACTATTTTTGTTATTTTTCTCATTTTTTGTTCTAAAACGAATTAACCCCTAATTAATACTAAAATATGAAATTAGATCCTAAATGCAAATGCATATTTTTGTAATTTCATATGAATTAGCATGCACAAATAAAATGCAACAATTATTAGGAAATGACACAAAAATCCACAAAAATTGAAAAAATAAAGTAAAAATCATTTTGTTTGATTTTTTGGAATAATTCATATATAGGGCAAAAATCACGTGCTCACAGGTGTTACTTTTCAGTCGTTGCATTCGGGAGCCCGCCCGTAGAACAGAGGTGTTACTTTTAAGTTGCTACATTCGGGAGCTCGCCCTATAACGGAGGTGTTACTTTTTAAAGTTGTTGCATTCGGGAGCCCGCCCATAGAACGGGAGGTGTTGCTTTTAAGTTGTTACATTCGGGAGCCCGCTCGTAGAACGGAGTTGTTACTTTTAAGTTGTTGCATTCGGGAGCCCGCCTGTAGAATAGAGGTGTTAATTTTAAGTTGCTGCATTCGGGAGCCCGCCTGTAGAACGGAGGTGTTGCTTTTAAGTTGCTGCATTCGGGAGCCCGCCCGTATAACGGAGGTATTTTTTAAGTTGCTGCATTCGGGAGCCCGCCCGTAGAACGAAGGTGTTGCTTTTAAGTTGCTGCATTCGGGAGCCCGCTCGTAGAACGGAGGTGTTACTTTTCAGTTGTTGCATTCGGGATCCCACCCGTAGAATAGAGGTATTGCTTATAAATTGTTGCATTTGGGAGCCCGCCCGTAGAACGGAGGTGTTACTTTTCAGTTGTTGCATTCGGGAGCCCGCCCGTAGAACGGAGGTGTTGCTTTTAAGTTGTTGCATTCGGGAGCCCGCCCGTAGAATGAAGGTGTTACTTTTAAGTTGGTTTATTCGGGAGCCCGCCCGTAGAACAGAGTTCTTGCTTTTAATTTGTTGCATTCGGGAGTCCGCCCATAGAATGCAGGTGTTACTTTTTAAAGTTGTTGCATTCGGGAGCCCGCCCGTAGAACGGAGGTGTTGCTTTTAAGTTGTTACATTCGGGAGCCCGCCCGTAGAACAGTGGTGTTACTTTTAAGTTGTTGCATTCGGGAGCCCTCCCATAGAATGGAGGTGTTACTTTTAACTTGTTGCATTTGGGCGCCCGCCCGTAGAACAGAGGTGTTTCTTTTAAATTGTTGCATTCGGGAGCCCGCCCGTAGAACGGAGGTGTTACTTTTCAGTTGTTGCATTCGGGAGCCCGCCCGTAGAACGGAGGTGTTACTTTTCAGTTGTTGCATTCGGGAGCCCACCCGTAGAACGGAGGTGTTACTTTTCAGTTGTTACATTCGGGAGCCCGCCCGTAGAACGGAGGTTTTACTTTTAAAGTTGTTGCGTTCGGGAGCCCGCCCGTAGAACGGAGGCATTACATTCCAGTCTTTATATTTCATGTCTTGAAATCAGTAACCCACCGGAAGGCAGAAGGGTACAACAAAAATCCCTAACATAAATTCAAGTGCAGAAATCAAAAGGAAGAAAAGACAAATTTCAAGAGAAGCGGTCTTTGGACTAGTGTTATCCCCAACGGGCAGAACAAAATGATGAAACTTGTGTTCAGAAAAAGCAAAAGGCTAGTGTCGTCCCCAACAGTTTTCGAAAAAAAGAAGCACCGGAAGAAAAACATGCCGACAAGAAAACAAGGCAACAAGAGCAAGTTGAAGATAGATAAGATTTGTGATTCCTAGTTTAGTCTAGCTTCTCGTTTTCTTTTGAGCATGGTGTAACAAGGAGATCAGTAAGCAGTAATAACAGCAGGCAGCAGCAGTAACAATAAAATTGCAGTCCCATGGTAGTCCCAGCTACCAAAACTTCCCGAACTACATTAACCTGATTCCCTTTTTAGCCAGGGATATATAGGAAACCTTCGAAGAAAAGGTTCGGTTAAAAATTTTCAAAAAATGCTTCACACTGAGTATTCCAAAGGGCAAAAATCGCTCGAATCCGCTCACTTTATCTTTGCACGAAAATTCTTTGTGCTTTCGTACAAAGAGGGGCAGCTGTGAGCACGTGATTTTTGCTTCACGAAAACTACCTAAAAGAAATCAAAAATAAAACAAATTGCCGTGTGTACAATTTTGACAATTTTTTGGATAATTATCTATGTTTTGTCCGTAAATGTTCATCGTGTTATAATTAATTAAAAAGATACAAAAATATATGTTGCATGCACACTCAGGATCTAATTGTGCACTTAGGAATTAATTAAACCATGATTTGGTTTTAAAAGAGGAAAATCACGAAAATAGGTATTTTTGTATGTTTATCATTTTTGTGTGATTTTGTTTTAATTAATGACTAGTCATGTGTGTTAATTAATTATTAGGGTTAATTGATATTTTGTAGTTTAATTTTTGATATTACAATTTAATTTAGGAATTTTGGGTTTTAGGAATTAAAAGAAAATGAAAGAAAAAGAAGAAGAATGAAACTAGTGGGCAAAACTCGATTGGGCCAATTTCAATTTAAAGCCAAAGCCCAAATTCTTTCAAATGATCTAGTCCAGTTTTTAAGACAAGCCAAACGACGTCGTTTAGTCGTCTCAAATCTGGGCCATTGATCAAACAGATCTAACGGTCCAGTTCTGCCCCGTCATTGGTTCAAACAACGTCATTTCAGGCACGCCAATCTGAGCTGTTCATCTCCCGTGATCCAACGGTCTCGAACGCCATACCCTAACCCATATCCAGCTCGACCCGTTCCATCAAAGACCCACCCGGTCTCAGAGACGTCTAAACGACGTCGCTCCTCTTAAATGAAATGATCCAGGCCGTTGATCATAAATGATCCAACGGACAAGATTGAATCCCTCCCCCTCGTATATAATCCCCATCTATCACCCCAACCCCCCAATCCAAACACCCCCCTCTCACCACTTCGTCTCTCTCAAAGCTCAGAGACGGACCAAGGCGGAACCCTAGCCGCCATGCGACTACCCCGTCTGAAACCCGGCGGCAACAACACCGCCGGTCACCAAAATTACACCCCCAGTGCACCTGACCACCCTGGTTACGAATCTGTTAACCACTGGCCTCGAATCATTCTCCATCGTCTCGAATCTTCGTTTGAAGATTCGAGCAAAACCTTAACTTACCACGACCAAGACCAAACTTATCCCAGACCTCCTCCTGACCTCCCTCACACCTTAAATGCCTTTGGTTCCGTTCAAATCTGGCTAGAAACGTTCGAGCCACAAATCGAACATAAGAACCCTAGAAATTCCAAACATGGAATCTGTCCATATTAAAGGAAGATTTGGGGTCTAATCGGCCTTAGTCGCAGTGTTCTCAGTTGAGAACACTCGATTAATGCCCGTTCGACCTCAAAGGTGTTCGATTCTGAGATCAAACCTGGGTCATCTAGATTCTGAGTTTCGGAGGTAATTTTTCCTCTCCCTTTGCTCTATTTGTGTTCTTAATATCTGTTTGTGTGTTTAGTTTAGTTTTAATTGATTTTTCAATTTTTGTGTCAATTATTCTGTCCATCTCCAGACCTTTTATTTGGTTGACTCTTTTTCTGTCCATTGTTAAATATGTGTTATAAACTATATATGAAATTTGAATAATGTCGTCGAATTATTAGTTTCATAAGTCCCCTGCTCCTGTCCAAAGCCACATGAATCACCCTGTTTGTATGTTTGATTCTCTTTGTTTGTTATAAATTGTGCATGTATAATCGATTAAATAAGTGTCGTCAATTAATTTGCTTAAAAAACTAGAAAAACATGATAGTAGTCTATTTTTGTTCATTTCAGTGTGCTTACTATCTTGTCTCTTTTCTGTGCCAATGTTGTATTGAAATGAACCTGCTAGTGTGTTCAGTTTTCAGCCTTGAAACCAAGCAGCCTGTTCATTTATATGTTGCACTTTGTTCTCTTTGGTTGTTTACTTGAACCTCACTTCTTGATTCATAAATGCTTCAATTTTAACTTGACTTTAGCAAATACCTGATTGATTAGTTGGTTTGAGTTGATCAGGATTGGTTCCCAATATGATCAACTCATTCCTGATTTTGATCTTGACCTTCTACTTTGAGTCTATTGCCTGAACTCGTTTAGGAAATTGGATATAACTGTAGTAATTTAGTTGATCAATCAGGAGATAGTTAGAAATCGGTATTGGTCAATTATTGGGTTTGAACTTATATAGATTTAATAACAGGATAACATGTTTAGGGTAATGCAGTAATTTCCAAGGGTTTAGGGGGGGTAACTTGGGGATTTTACAGGCCTGCAAGTAGTTTGAACTTAAGGGTCTGTCAGGTGGTAATAAATGTCATTAGTTAAAAGCAATGGGGAACAAGACATAAGAGTATGGGGAATTAATAGGAATACTTTAATCACCCCATGACTCTTGATTGAAACAATAGGGGACAAAACATGTAAGTGTGGGGAACCAAATAGTTTCATACAAGAAAGACACTTAGGAGTGGGAATTCAAGGGGTATGAGCAGAATAAAAAATCTGAGTGTTTCTAGGCAGTGTGAGGGGGTCTGTTTTTTGATTATAAATAGAAGGAATTTTGATAGAAAAAGGGATGGCTTTTACCTCAAAGAGTTCAGTAAATATAGAGTGAAAAATAGGCTGGATTTTCGAACAAGAATTCTGAGATAAAAAAGTTTAAGTAGGCTGTTTTCTTACAGTTATTTTCAGAGACTCTAGGCTGAATTTTACACTAAAAGTTCAGATAATTTGAGAGTGTTTCTGTTTTGGTGTTAAGGAACAGAGAATCAGAACTGTTCTATTGCATCTCTTGCATCTAGTTCCCTTCTGTTTCTGCTTGTTATTGTCACTTGGTTTTCTGAGTTTGCTGTGGGTCATCTGCTACTGTTTCATTGGGTTCTGTTAGAGTCCTGGGTTTTAAAATCTGCCACTGAGTATTACTAGTTGCTATTGGTTATTGTTGTTTGTTGCTGGCTGTTGTATGCTACTATTGTTCTGCTGATCTTCCTCTTCTTTTGCTTCCTATACCAGGTACACTTTCGAGTCACATTGTGATGTAGCTGTAAAAAGTGAAAGAAATGCTCGAGTAATTAAATACTTAGTGTATCTGTAATTTAGTAGATAAGCAATAAGTAATTGAATACTCTATTTTTGTAATTCAATGAAGCATGTGGATTATGAATTTTGCATCTGATAATGACTGTATTAGACCAGAAATGTTGCTTTCTTAGCTGTAAATTTAGTTATTTAATCCTAATTTCAGTAGCATGGACTTAGAAGTCAAACTTCCAAGTTAACTGTACTTTATCGAATAAGTTAAGCATGCCCATTATTGTCAAGTTGTCTAGTTAAATAATTGGAACAAGATGAAGATAGCATGAGTTTTTTTTATTTTTAATCTGCCTGTTGAAACTCGTTGGTTCCCTAGTTATAGAGGTTTCAATATTGTCAGCAATAGGTAGATAATAATTGTAGGCAACCCACTTGCTCAAAATTTGAAATATTGTGTTTAGCTTCATTATGTAATGCAATTGGCGATAACCTGTGTATGCTAAATCGAACTCGAATCCGTTTCTGCGAATTGAACATTGAACTAGGCTTAATATTGGAATAAGATGGCCCAGGTCCCATTTAATACTACATGCATTGGACCTGGGCCCACGTTGGCAAACAGACTGCCCATATGACACCTATTTTCTAATTTAACAAACCGCGTTCGAAACCCGACTATAACAACTCGTAAGCATGTAAATGAATTAGGACCTTTTCTTCTTTCATTTTAGAGACGGACGAAAAATAGAAGAATGTAGTCACTTCAGGATGATCATTTTTAAAATAAACGAGATGACCTCGCCAAATACAACACATAAGTTGCGGGGCCTTCAATAAATGGATATAATAATTGGATAGACTTCGGGATCGGCCGCTTAGTGAACTTCACGGCTTTTTCCCAAAATAACAATGCGTTAGTCTCTTTAGGCATGCACTTTAAATAACCTTACCTTCTTAAAATCGGGTGCACATTTATGCGACCCAAATCTAAATCTCAACGAAGTCAAAATGCATCGACGAATCACGGGTACATTGATTTTGACGTAGTTCGGGATGCATTTCCACGACGTTGCAATTATTTTAAAAAATAATGAATGAGACGAGCCTCGCCAAACAAAACACACAGGCTGCGGGGCCCTCTATACGTGTTTGTAAAGGTACTTAGACTTCGGGATGGGCCGATTAGCAAAATTTTACGGCCTTACCCAAAATAATGATACGCTAGTCGCTTTAGGCGCGTCTTTAATAAGTTACTTCCTTAAATTCGGGTGCACATTTATGTGACCCAAATCCAAATCTCAACGGAGTCGAAATGTGTCGATAACCACGGGTACATTGACTGTGACGTGATTCGAGATACATTTTTACAACGTTGCAATTTTTGGTTAAAATAATAATAATAATAATAATAATAATAATAATAATAATAATAATAATAATAATAATAATAATATTAAAAAAAGCGGTAAAAGAGTTATAACTTGCATATAAGTGCATAATTGTTAAAACCAGATAAATAAATCGGATATGACAGTTGAGCGACCGTGCTAGAACCACGGAACCCGGGAATGCCTAGCACCTTCTCCTGGGTTAACAGAATTCCTTATCCAGATTTCTGATTCGTAGACTGTAATATGGAATCAACATTTTCCTCGATCCGGGATTCAAACCAGTGACTTGGGACACCATAAATCTCTCAAGTGGCGATTCCAACTTTTAATAATAAATCCCATTTCGATTATCCTTTAATTGAAAAAACTCCCCTTTACCACACCCTTCGCAGGGTGCGGTAGCAGAATAAGGAGGTGTGACAAATAATACTACTTAATCCAAAATAAAACATAAAACACGGATAAACCAGCTTAAGCCAATAATATGAGACAATGAAACTACGGAATATCTAACACCTTCAATAATGAAGAACAATATATGACAAGTAGCAATTAAACATGGAAATACCAGTAAGGCATTTAGCAATTAAGGTAGGGAAGACAATATAATAAGAACGGGAAGAAAACATGCAAAACAAATAAATTGGCCACATATAGGTACTCGTTACCTCACCTATACGCCACTCACATGGATTTTCATATAGCAATTAACTCAAGGATCTCTAATCCCTCGAGTCAAAGTTAGACATAACACTTATCTCGATCCACAAGCCACTCATAGCTCAATTACCGCTTTTCCTCTATATTTCACCTCCAAACCACGTATCTAGCCATAATTAACTTAATAACATCAAATATTGCTAAAGGAATCGATTCCAATACATAAATTTAGGTTTCCCAACATTTTTACCAAAAAGTAAAAAATCGACCCCGGACCCGCTTGGTCAAAACTCGAGGTTCGGACCAAAATCCATTCACTTATTCACCCCCGAGCCTGAATATGTAGTTAGTTTCAGAATCCGACACCAAATTGAGGTCTAAATCACCAATTTGCAAAAATCCCTAATTTTACCCAACCCCCAATGTCTACTGGAAATCCTAGATTTTTGGTTAGAAATTCATGAAATGTGATGGAAAATTGAAAGAAAGTGGATTAGGATCACTTACCAAAGTTTTGGGGAAGATTTGGTCTTGAAGAAACCGCCTCTAGGGTTCTTGGGTTGAAATTTGGATGAATGGGAGAAAAATCCCGTCTAAGTCTCTTTTCATCAGCTGCAGATGTCGCATTTGCGATCTAAGTTTCGCAAATGCGAAGGGGCCATCGCAATTGCGAAGCCCTTCACATTTCTGTTGCTTTTGCAAATGCGAGGAAAATGTCGCAATCGCGACGATTGGACCTCGCAAATGCGAGTAAATGATCACATTTGCGATTCATGCCCCTCCCAGACTCCATTCGCAAATGCGAGAACGACTGGCCCAACTTCTCTTCGCATTTGTCATGGGAAGCTCGCAGATACGAGCCTCTCATTGGTCGCAAATGCGATCCCTAATCTCGCAATTGCGAGATCAGAGGCTTGCAACAAAACACCAGATGCACCGGCAGTGTGTTCTAACCCAATTTCACTTTGTAGCCCATTCGAAACTCACCCGAGCCATCGGGGCTCCAAACTAAACATGCACACAAGTCTTAAAACATCATACAAACTTGCTCGTGTGATTTATTATCAAAATAATACCTAGAGCTACGAATTTAGCACCAAATCACATGAAATTCTTAAGAACATTTTGAAATTTTTATTTTCACAACCGGACGTCCGAATCACGTCACATCAATTCTGTTTCTCACCAAATTTCACAGATAAGGTATAAATATTATTTTGGACCTGTACCGGGTTAGAAATCAAACTACAGGCCCGATACTAACAAGATCAAACATTAACCAAATTCTTAAAACCATTTAATTTCCAGTCTTTCAATTTTCATCAAAAATTCATTTCTTGAGCTAGGGACCTCGAAATTATATTTCGGGCATATGCCGAGGTCTCATATTTCGATACGGACCCACCGAGACTGTCAAAACATGAGCTCGGGTCCGTTAACTCAAAACGTTGACCGAAGTCAACTAAATCAACTTTTAAAGGCAAAATTATTATTTTTATCAACTTTCAACATAAAAGCTTTCCAGAAACACATCCGGACAATGCACGCAATCGAGGAAAAATAAAATGAGGTTTTGAATATCTCGGAACACAGAATCGATTCTAAAACATACGATGACCTTTTGGGTCATGTACACCACACAGTGATACTAAAACCTCTCAGAACCAATCACTTATGCAATTGCTTCTTGCTCGCACAATAGGGTGGGGTCCTTATTGCTCCTTAGCCAGCGAAACTTGTGGTATGGAGGTCACATACACTCATAATTCACTAGTTATTTTTAGTTGTATACATAAATGTGTCCACTGCAATACGGCGAACCTTAAAGAAACGAGTTATCTGTCACATTATTGAAAATCATAAAGAAGATTCAGACAGACAGTTACAATTAATTTAAGATATACATATAATTCAACTTTATCGTTTGCAATCCATATATGTGTAAGTGGAAGATCAGCTTCTACTCCACCAAGGACCCTGCTTTTCAAGTTTTTTGAGCGCTCGAGGAGGTGCGCTTATTACCATTAGAGTATCTCACATTGTTTGAGAGAATGTATTGTCTCCTTATTACCGCTCCTGGGGTTGAATCAGACGCAAAGTTCATCTTCTTTTCACGGCGGTAGTCTCATCCTTGGCTTATCCAATATTAGGGTCCCATGTTATGTTATTCATGCTCGAGATCTCATTATTAGTCTTAAGCGTGCAGCATTGTGAAGTACAAATTCCAACATTTATTTTGGGTTAACAATTATTAGATCTGAACAGTCTGAATGGAGCCTACTGCAAAAAGAGTTTCTGGCATCTCTAGATATATTATAGTATACATTACGTGTGAGAGACTGGAGGACTGAACTCGCTGGACTATGATAGAAATCATGATGTTACTTGGGGTAAGGGTATGTTTGGTAAGAAGGAAAGCATTTTTTATAAAATGTTCAATTTTTTTTATGTTTGGTTCACTAAAATATTTTGGAAAATATTTGCGGCATAAACTTAAAAAAAAAATTCATATCAAGATACAGGAAAATATTTTTCAACATTCCCCACCCACC
>MU735227.1:43647-58270 GCA_026770625.1 Nicotiana glauca
CAATAAAATAAGTATTTTCTTTTCATGATATAAAAAATATTCTTTCATTTCAACAAAATGAGGATTTTCTTTTCATGATGAAGAAAAAATATTTTTTTTTTATTTCAACAAAACAAGTACTTTCTTTTCATGATGTAGAAAAAATATTTTCTTTTACTTTAATAAAATGAGTATTTTCCTTTCATGATATAGAAAGAATAATTTCTTTCATTTCAACAAAACGATTACTTTCTTTCTTGATATAAAAAAAATAATTTTTTGTATTTTAAGAAAATAAGTATTTTCTTTTCATGATGTAGAAAAAGTATTTTTTTTCATTTCAACAAAATAAGTACTTCTTTTTCATATTATAGAAAGAGTAATTTATTTTTCAACAAAAAAAATATGAGTATTTTCTTTTTAGTTATGGAGTTCAAATTTCTATGTTGTTCCTGTGTGAAAAAGTAAAGCAGCACATTAGTCTTATTGAGTTTGTGTTATAATTTAATTCCTGAAGAAAATAGAGTCATGAAAACATTGGTACTGGGAGTGAGAAAAGTAGCATAAAAAATTAATTTTCTAAAAAATACTTTTTACTCTCTAACAAAACACTAGAAAATATTTTTTGAAAAAAAAATTTCTCTCAGTAACCAAACAAGAAAAAATAAATAATAAAATCACTCATCGTACCAAACACACCCTTAATGCTTTTCCATTTTGCCCTCTCATTGAATTCTAAAGCTAATATAGTTGATAGCTGCTGTGGGAAGCTATTAAGTTATAATAATATCTGCAACGTAACTAGCATTTTGGTAAACTTTAGTATGATTTAGTGGATAAACTTACACTCTATTTGGATCATTGTTATTCATCGTTTTATAATGTATTGTATTGTACTGTATCGTTTTATGGATACAATGTTTGAATAGATTGTATCATTTGTTGTTGTTAAATAATATTTTGTTGTTTGGGTTGACTTTATCGTGCTGTACTGTGACTGATAAGTTCATAAAATACCCCTAATTGTACTTTAAATAAAATTTATCAAGAACTACACATAAAGATAATTTAACACAACCTCTTTCTACAAATTTATGATTAATTATGTAGCTTGAAAACACGAGCAAAAACCCGGAAAAAAAGTTAACTAATATTAGCAACAAAAAATTTGATTATAATGATGGAAAGAGACAAAAGATTTAACAGAGACTTGGATAATAAGAACGGGGCAAAGCAACTCTAAAAAAAATGGAAGAAGATAAAGTAGGTCAATAGGTTGGAAATTTGGAGTTAAAATAAAATAAAAAGATAAAAAAATAGAATTATAGAGTAATAAGTAAAGGCACAATTGGAAAAGAAAATAGGAAACGATCCCACCATACCAAATCGGTTGTTTCATAAAATGGGGCTTTTGGTTGTTCCGGAACAATAAATTTAACAATACGATACAACCAATTTTAAATAAACAATCAAAACAGACATTATTTTGGGATGATAATACAATACAATACAATGGATAACAACCATCCAAACAAGCTGTCAGTGTATAGGTTGAAAGAGGGATCTCATTAAGTAAAGGATGATTCAAAATTTAAAATTACTATTATTAGAGAGGGTGCGATATATAAGACATATACGTTTATATCTTGATTTCTCAATCAAATTGAACTGTCGTTGCGAAATGAAGAACTAGTCAACATAGGATTTCGACATTTGATTTAACATTTTCCCATTTTCTTTACCAATTTAAAGATTGTATACGACGCTCTTGAGATTATTGTATGCGACTTTTGAACAACTCGAAATTGTTTTTTTTTGATTATGGTTACTTAACAAATATCATATAAATAATATATAATTTATATAAATATCGTAGTGTTTGGATCACCTTGCACGTAACTCGATTATTCGTGCTTACCAAACTTTCCGATTGATTTTCTTCAGATTTTCTTTCGCTTGGAAATACTATGTGAAAAGCAATTCCACGGGAGTTGTTTTCTTTTCTTTTATTCCTCAGCAAAATTCAAGTTCCAAGTGTCTCGATCAATTAGTTCTAACTAAAATGGGTGAAAATTATTTACCTTTTCCAACTTTATATTACAAATTAAACTCCCCCTCAATTTTGAACAATATTTATTTTTCCCCTTTGATCCTACACAATACATTTTTTACTCTTGAATTTTCAATTTCCTCCTCAATTAGTACTTTTTAATTATATGATATTTTTTTCTTATGGTTTTAGCTATAACTTAAATTATGTAATACCTATTATGAATTGTAATTATAGTTCATTAAAATTATAAGTAGAATAAGTAATTAGAATGGATCAATTAAAATTACCTTATCTTTATGATTGTTATTTTAATGTAATGCATATTAAATATATATTTAAGCTATATTTTCTTAGTTACGGACCTAGAAATTCATATAAGAGGATTGAAAAATACCCCAATTTTTTAATTATTTCGGATTGAACTTGTGAGCTAAGATAACTTGGGGTGTTTTTCAATCATCTTATCTGAAAAATTCGGATTGAACTTGTGAGTTAAGAAATTAATGAACTCTATTCTCTTAGCTCATAAATTTTAATTTCTTAGCTCACAAGTTCAATTCGAGTTTTTCATATAAGAGGACTGAAAAATACCCTAAGTTATCTTAGCTCACAAGTTCAATCCGAAATTAAAAAATAATTAGGGTATTTTTCCATCCTCTTATATGAATTTCTAGCTTCGTCCCTAAGAAAATATAACGTAAATATATATATTTAGTATGCATTACATTAAATTAACAATCATAAAGATAACGTAATATTAATTGACTCTGATTATTTATTCTACTTATAATTTTAATAAACTCTAATTACAATTTATACTAGATATTACATAATTTAAGTTATAGCTAAACCATAAAAAAATATTGAGGAGGAAATTAAAAATTCAAGGGCAAAAAATGTATTGTGTAGGATAAAAGGGGGAGAATGATTATTGTTCAAAGTTAAAGGGGGTGGGGGAGGGGGGGTGGGGTTGATTTTTAATACAAAGTTGGGGAGGTTAAATGATTTTCACCCAGCTGAAATTGGCATATACTCCCTCCGTTTACTCTTACTTGGCACATTTTGACTTTTTACGCCCCTTAAGAAATAATAAATGAATTGCATGATTTACCATGATATTCATATTAATTGATGCATATTTTATTGGATTTGAGAAAATGATTTGAAATGAGTAATAAATACTGTGGTATAATATGAAAAAAAATTATCTTCTCTTGGTATGCGTAAAGTGACAAATAAAAATAAAAATTTAATTTTAGTATACATATTATATAAAAGTGAACGGAGGGAGTATATTTTTTTATGGCAATAAGTCTAGTCAATTATTCTACTTCCTTTTAAGGAATCGCAATATGGACCTCTTGCACACTCAACGGCATGTGTTCAATGTTAGAATATCTGAATCTGATCTAAATATAACGTCCTCTGCATGTGACTACAGATACGACCGTTAAACACTCGGTACTTCCTATTAATTCTTTGAAAAAGTAGTACTGTATTTTTTTTTTTTTTTTTTTTTTTGCTTAAGTTATATTTAATGACAGTCTAATTCTTTTAATACTATTAGTGTAATTTAATCGATAATATATAATAAATTGCTTATCATTTATAATAACCTTTATAAAATAGAGTTAGTAGCAAGGAGTATCCTCTAAATGATTTGATTGTCCACATAATTTTTAGAAAAGTTATAAACTAAATAGCCTTTTACCCAACTGCTTAAACAAAAAATAACCGACGGATGTATAAAATATGTTTGATATATGTATAATATATCTATATCAACTAGGAAAAGTAAACATTATATTTGGTCACCTATTTGTGTTAAGAACCATTAGCAGTGGCAGAGCCACATGCACCCTAAGAGTGTCAACCGACACCTCTTTGTCTAAAAATTATACTGTTTAATTAGCTTGGTAAATTTTTTTTTTTTAAAATATGTATATATACTATATAATGACATGACATCCCTTAACTTTTTGATGAGTTTATTTTTTTTTTTATATTTTGACTTTCTTTGATGAAAATCCTGGTTCCGCCACTGACCCTCAGTGTATATTTCTTAAAGTCTTTTTTGTAAGCTAAATTATTGTGATAGGTATACCAAGTTTGTGTTGTGCGGCCCTTTTTCCAAATGAAAGCTTAACTAATCCTGTTAGTTTTCTAAATTAGTTTCTCTACGAATTTTATTAAAAGCTACAAGAAGTAGCAAACACTAGTGGTAGAGCATCATATAATTGTATTGTATGGGGTCAAATTCGGCCACTTGCTGTGACTACGACCTTGGGTTAAATAATGGTTGTAGTGAGGGCACGTCCCCCAGAATGTCGGAACGATAGTGTGTTAACAAGTCTCGTCGCCCCCCTCAAGGACGCACGACCTATTTTTATATTATTTTATTATATTATCTCGAAGAGATCCTCCTGTTATATAAAGGAGGATCACAATGTTGTAAGAGACAGATCTTTTTCTAATACAAGTTCTCTCTCTCTCTCTCCATCTTTTTCTGAATCTCTCTCTCTCTACGTTATTACTCTCTCGAACACTCAACACAAAAAAGCGATAAAGGATATTACATACATTTCTAGGTCTCATTATATTCGATTACGATTTACCTTTGATCTATTTTTTATTGTATTTGCTTGCTAAGTATTCATTAACTTTCGACCCAAACAATTTGGCGCCGTCTGTAGGGATTTCGGCAATCGAAATCATAGTTTGCACCTAGAATCTCAATAACAAACCACCTTCCTTCACATCCTATCGATATAAAAAATGTCAGAAAATGACGCAAGATTGAAAGCAATAGCAAGCGTCACAACCAACCTCATAGGCCCCCTCAACGAGGCCGGCAGAGAAACCATCTTGACCACAACTTCTGGTAGTACTCAAGAGGGAGAAATCTCACCCCTCGCCATATGAAGATCTGACGATCTTGCAAGAAAAAGTAGCTTCCACGTCTGCAGTCAAAGAAACACCACCCCCGGTGGTCAAGAAGCTACTGGAAGAATGGCTGATGAACACCCTAGGCAGCTTGGTAGAAAAATCACCCCAAAGCAACATCAAGAACCCGTTGACAACAGACGTCTCTACCACCAGTGAAAACGATGTTGTACACACAAACAACAACCACACCAATAACTAGACCAGCGATGGCACACTTGCAGTCATCCTTAAGAAAATGGAGGAAATGGAAAACGAAAACAAAGCACTTCGGGATCAGATGAAGGAGCATCATGAAAGAGTAGACAAAATTGCCGGCGCGCCTAAGTTATTACTGAAATGTGATGTGGGAAGATTTGTCGACAACCATACATCGAAGAAGCCGCACCTCACCCGATCCCAAAAACCTTCAAAATGCCACCTTACTTAAGGATATATGATGGGACGACGAACCCCGAATACCACCTGATCTACTATGTGACCGCTGTAAAGGGTAAAAATCTATCAAAGGAACAAGTACCATCCGTACTGTTGAAAAAGTTCGGAGAAATGTTGACGGGGGAGGGGGGCGTTAACATGGTACTCACAGCTACCAGCCAGAGCGATATCAACATTCGAAGAAATGGCGGATAAGTTCGCCACTGCCCATGCAGGAGCAAAGAAAGCGAAGGCCAGGGTCAACGATATCTTCGCCGTCCGACAAACCGCAGGTGAGGGACTCAGGGACTTCTTGGCCAGATTCAAAAGAGTAAGGATGAGCCTACCAAATGTATCGGAAGGCATGGCAGTCGCAACTTTCCAAAACGGGCTTAGCAGTGATGGTTCGAGAGCAACCAAAAAGCTACTAAGCCGGATCATGAAGTATCCCCCCACAATATAGGAAGAGATCCACAACACATACTGTGCCGAGGTAAGAGTAGACGAAGATGACCTCAACGGGCCAACCCAGCGGCTTACGACAATATAGTCAGAAGCAAGAAGGGATCGATGCGGCGAGAGCCGGCGGGAACAATCCTCGTGCTTCAACAAAGAAAGGCATCAGCCCTACGTCAGATCCTCGCATCCACCACCGCTAAGACACACGGAAGCACTTCAGTTACATATTGCCCCACTCCGTAACGAAAGAGGTATGCCCCCTTTATTATCTGCCCATAACTTTTGCGTGTCTCCATCAGAAATAGTGTATGCACTGGAGAAGCTGGGAACCAAGGTGCAATGGCTGCAGAAGATGAAGACAGACCCAGCCATGAGGAAGTCAAACGTCCTATGCGAGTTCCACCAGGAACGAGGGCACAAAATCGAAGATTGCATAGGTCTACGACAGGAAGTAGTCAGAATGCTGAATCAAGGATACTTGAGGGAGTTGCTCAACGATAAAGGAAAGCTCAACTTCGCACGGGGGCGGGAACAACCTCAAGGGCCGCCAAAGCCACCTTCGCCAGCACGTACCATCAATATGATCATCAGAGGAGGCGACGATTCAACAATCAACCATGTAAAATTCACCACCTCACACAAGTTGAAATGAACAATCGCCCACGAAAGGTATGACGACTTCGAAGAAAGTATCACCTTCGATAAGTCTGATGCCGACGGTTTGTCTTTCCCTCATTATGATGCTTTAGTTATAACTTTACGCATTGCTGACACTGACTTTAAGAGAATTATGGTTGATGATGAAAGCGGCGCTTGTATTATCCACCCAACAGTCCTCGCGCAAATGAGGCTCGAGGATAGGATAATACCACGCTGCATAACACTAACCGGTTTTAATAATGTAGTGGAACGAACCTCCGGAGAGGTATCACTGCCGATTTTGGCAAGAGGAGTTACTCTGGAAACCACTTTCCATGTCATGAACCAAGAAATAGCCTACAACGCCATCATTGGACGCCTATGGATACACGCCATGCGGGCAGTCCCTTCAAGCTTCTACCAAGTGATAAGGTTCCCCACCCCATGGGGAATATTTAGCATCTGGGGCGAGACACACATCGCACAAGAGTGCTACCAAATCGCTCAAGAATACTCACACACAAAGCAATTGAAAGGAGCAAGTGCGGAAGCATAGCAATCAGCTGTGTCGGGGACTAAGGTCGACCCGGCAACAGAAGCCATCAAAGAGCCGGATATCATCGAAGCCTGCAAAGCTACGGTCGAAGACCTCGACCCAGTACAATTGGACAGCACCGACCACACAAAGAAAGCCTACATCGGACGCAACCTCTACGAACCAAGTAAGTACCATGAATTCCTTTCTAACCACGCAGATCTATTTGCTTTTTCTCATTCAAATATGTCGGGAATACCAAGAGACATCGCCACTCATAAGCTGAATGTCGACCCACTATATCCACCCATGCAGCAAGTTAGAAGAAAGTTCTACGCCGCAATCAACGAGTCTGTCAGCGAAGAGGTAGATAAGCTACTGGACAACGGATCCATAAGGGAATCAAAATATCCCCATTGGGTCGCCAATGTCGTGATGGTTAAAAAGAAAAATGGGAAATGGCGGATGTGTGTCGATTTTCCCGACCTCAACAAAGCATGCCCGAAGGACTCATTCCCTTTACCTCACATCGACCAGTTGATCGACGTCACAGCGGGACACGAGCTGCTAAGCTTCCTATATGTCTACTCCAGCTACAACCAAATCATGATGGCCGAGGAGGATCAAGAAAAAACAACATTCATCACCCATCAGGGGACATATTGCTACAAGGTAATGCCCTTCGAACTCAAAAATGAAGGGGAAACGTATCAAAGACTGGTTACCAGAATGTTCAAGGAACAACTTGGCAAGACCATGGACGTCTACTTCAACGACATGCTTGTAAAATCAGCAAACAAATAAGATCACCTGAACCATCTGAAAGAGGCCTTTGAGATACTGCGGCAGTATGTGATGAAGTTAAACCCAGAAAATTGCACCTTCGGCGTGGCATCAAGGAAGTTCTTGGGTTTCCTCGTATCACAACGAGGCATCGAAGTCAACCCGGACTAGATCAAGTCAATAGACGCAATACCTAAGACCATGTACAGCAAAAAACAGGTACAAAAACTGACAGGGCGAATAGTCGCCCTATCCAGGTTCATCTCACGGTCCTCCGACAGCTGCCACAAATTTTTTAGCGTATTGAGAAAAGATCACGGACTACAATGGAACGAAGAATGCGCCGAGGCTTTGAAAAAATTGAAAGAATACCTGTCTTCGCCACCATTGCTAGTTAAGGCAAACCTGGGGGAACCCCTACCGGTATACCTGGAGGTATCCGAAGTCACCGTCAGTGTAGTCTTGGTCTTTGAGAACAAAGGTATGCAATCTCCTATTTCCTATATCAGCAAAACCCTAGTGGACGTCGAAGTAGAGTATCCACACCTCGAGAAGCTTGCCCTAGCACTGGTCGTAGCTTCACGAAAACTTAGACCTTACTTTCAATGCCACCCCATAAGGGTTATAACGACCTTCCCCCTGAGAAGCATCCTACACAAGCCCGAATTATCGGTCAGGCTCGCTAGATGGGACATAGAGCTCAGTGAGCACGACATATCCTACCACCCAAGAAACGCCATCAAGTCGCAGGTACTCGCAGATTTTGTCGCCGATTTTAGTACGAAGATTTTGCCGGAAGAGGAACTAGAGGCCATTTGCGCCACTTCTAGCATTGACCTCTGGACCCTCTATACTGATGGCTCTTCCAATGCCTCGAGATCGGGACTGGGACTCGTACTCGAGGTCCCTACGGGAGAAATAATTCGTCAGTCCATATAATGCCCCGAGATGACTAACAACGAGGCCGAGTATGAAGCTGTGATTGTAGGAATGAGGTTAGACATCAAGTACGGGGCTCGATGACTCATCCTCCATTGCAATTATCAACTCGTAGTAAATCAAGTCACCGGAACTTACAGATCGAGGAACAGATACTGCAGAAATATCAGTCAGAAATTTACAAGTTGATGACAGAATTTGACGAGTGCCGCCTGGAACAAATCCCAAGGGCGCAAAATGTCGAAGCAGACGGCCTAGCCAAGTTGGCTGCAGCCACCAAAAATATCAACAACAACAACAACCCAGTATAATCCCACCAAAAATATCAACAAGGGGAATATATTCACCCTACTCCATTCGACCATAGATTACACTAAGGTACTCCTTTAAATCTAACTTGGGACTGGCGCAACCAATTTATCTCCTATCTGCAGGACGGGACACTCCCAATCGATAAAAAGGCAGCCAAAAAGCTCTGCGTACAAGCCGCCCGATATTGCCTAATACATCACGACCTGTACAAAAGAACGTTTGGTGGACCCCTCACTAAGTTCTTAGGGCCGCACCAAACAAGGAAAGTACTTGAAGAGGTGCACGAGGGTCACTACGGCGCACATACCGGTAATCGCGCTCTTGTCCTTTGCATCATCCGTGCCGGGTACTACTGGCCCACAATGAAAAAGGAGGCAGCAGAGTATGTTCGAAGGTGCGAACAATGCCAAAAGTATGCCCCCATGATACGTCAACCGGGATAGCCCCTACACTCAGTAACATCACCTTGGCCCTTCATCAAATGGGGGATTGACATTATCGGTCCCCTGCCAGCAGGACGTGGAAAGGTAAGATTTCTATTAGTTTTGACTTATTATTTCTCCAAATGGGTAGAAGCAGGTGCGTACGCCCAAATACGGGAACAAGAAGTCATCGCCTTCATATGGAAGAACATCATATGCCGCTTCGGCATCCCCAAAGAAATCAACTGCGACAACGGCCCATAATTTATTGGAAAAAAATAACGGAATTCTGCTACAAATGGCATATCAAACGGATACTCTCCACGCCATATCACCCTGCCGCCAACGGCCAAGCGGAAGCATCCAACAAGACAATATTAAATATAATAAAGAAGAAACTCGAAGAAGCCAAATGGTTCTGGCCTGAACTACTACCGGAAGTACTCTGGGCATACCAGACAACGCCCAAATCTAGCACCGGGGAAACGCTATATTCGCTGGTTTACGGAATTGATGCAGTCATACCAGTCTAAATCGGAGAACCAAGCCTGAGATATTCACACACCAGCGGAGCAGACAATGACTTGGGTAGACTTCAAGACCTCGACGAAGCCGAAGAACGAAGAGATATGGCCCACATAAGGATAACGACTTAGAAGCAGCAGGTCGAAAGGCATTACAACAGAAAAGCCAAAGTACGACCACTCAAGGTAGGAGACTACGTCCTCAAAGCCAAAACTTTAGCGTCAAAAGACCCGAGCGAGGGGAAACTGGGCTCCAATTGGAGCGGGCCATATAAAATCACCGTAGATGCAGGCAAAAGAGCATTCCAGTTGGAAATAATGGAAGGAAAAATACTCCAAAACAACTGGAACGTTGCCCACCTCAAATACTTCCACTTTTGAAGGGCATCTCCCGAGTCGTACTCCTTTGCCCTTACCCGAGTTTTGTCCCAATTGGGTTTTCTCGGGGAGATTTTTAACGAGGAGGCAAAGGAGACACCTAGGGGCGCATGGAAAAAAGTTTATCATATCGGCCAGTCGACACGTCTCTCCAGACCGATATAATAAAGGGACTAGCCTAGCTACTTTCTCTATTATGTAAGCAGCTACAGCCACCTTCTCCATTATGTAAGCGGCTACAGCCACCTTCTCCATTATTTAAGCGGCTACGACCACCTTCTCCATTATGTAAGTGGCTACGGCCACCTTCTCCATTATTTAAGCGGCTACGACCAACTTTACCATTATGTAAGCGACTACAACCACCTTCTCCATTATGCAAGTGGCTACGGCTATCACCAATGATCGTCGACCCCGCTCGACGACGACGGATAAACACTTCAACGACAGTTGAAGTTACATCCTATGGGCCAAAGTCCATCGACAACGATCGTCGACCCCGCTCGATGACAACGGATAAACACATCAACGACAGTTGAAGCTACATCCTATGGGCCAAAGGCCATAGAAAACGATCGTCAACCCCGCTCGACGACGACGGATAAACACTTCAATGACAGTTGAAGTTACATCCTATGGGCCAAAGGCCATCGACCACGACCGTCGACCCCGCTCGACGACGACGGATAAACACTTCAACGACAGTTGAAGTTACATCCTATGGGTCAAAGGCCATCGACAACGATCATCGACCCCGCTCGACGACGACGGATAAACATATCAATAACAGCTGAAGTTACATCCTATGGCCCAAAGGCTATCGACAACGATCGTCGACCCTGCTCGACAATGACAGATAACACTTCAACGAAAGTTAAAGTTATATCCTTTGGGCCAAAGGCCGTCGCCAATGATTGTCGACCCCGTTCGACGACGACAGATAAACACTTCAACAACAGTTGAAGTTATATCCTTTGGGACAAAGGCCATCGCCAATGATTGTCGACCCCGCTCGACGGCAACGGATAAATATTTCAACGGCAGTTGAAGCTACGTCCTATGGGCCAAAGGCCATCACTAAGGATCGTCGATCCTATTCGACAGTGACAAACAATATATAAGCAAAGAACAATACGAAAAGATAAGCAACACAAGTGTAACCCTTTTTTACTATAACAAAAATTATGTACACTTAGTCCCACGGAGGACTCCCATTACATTCAAAAAAGAAGAAGAAGAAGAAGAAGAAGAAGAAGAAGAAAAAATGCAAAATCTACACAAGTCCTAAGAGGCCTCGCCATGTTTGTCCTCGCCATCCGCTCGCCCCCTTCTTGGTCATCACGGTAAGCCTCATTAAACCACCAGCCGGACTTGAGTGGATTGACGTCCTCAGAAGCATAACCTTCTCGATCGGAAGAGTCGGAGTTGTACCCACAGACCGCACGGGCGGCACGAGCCTCACACAAATGATCTTGGACCTCCCCCTCAAAGGCATGTCCTGCAACAAGAAGTCCTTTGTATACGTCCAACTTAGCTTCCACGTATATCCACATCTTATAGGCATCTCGGGCCTCGTCTCTGAACCGTGGCAGGGCAGCACACTTGAGGACGTCAATCTCAGCTACCTTAGTTGCAAGCTCGGCTGTCAAAGACACCACTCTACCATGAAGGTCAGCTACTTCCGCTGCCACTCCGTGGATAATCTCCAACTCTTTCTCCCTCAGCTTGAGAAGTGACTCCAGCTCACTATTGCGAGCCACCATCCTCATCAACTCTTCATCCGCTTTTTCCAGCTCTGCCGCTCCACGGTTTAATTGAGCCTCCCTCTGTTCGAGGACCTCCCGAAAAATCTGGAATTGCGGATCCTACTGGAAAATATCCGCCGCCGCTTGGTGCTTGGAACGACACCGTTTATATTTCTTGACCATCTTATCAAAAATGGTCGCTTTCTTCTTCTTGCGGCGTCGCCTCTCTACCTCAAAAAAGAAAAAGAGAGAAGAGTGCATGTACATACACGTGAGTTAGTACGCATACAGAATCAACTACATAACATGTAGAAAAACAGAGAAGTTACCTGCAACGCCATACCCGCAACCCGCTGGGATAGCTCCACGTCGCTAACAGCACTCAGCATCTTACGCTCAGGGGCTGTATAAAGTAGGGTCATGTCCAATGCGGCCTGATCGATGTACTGCAGCAAGTTGTAAGCCTCTGGAATCGCAATATGATGGCCAGATCCGTCTGCCATCATTTTCACCTGCTCATGGCCCTCCGCCATCTCACCCTTGATCACATAGGCGACCTCAGCAGCCGTCCCCCCAGATTCACCACCAACAAGGGGCGGTGAAATGCCCTCAGAAACGTGAGTCATGCTGGTACCAACATCAGCACGTATCTGGGTGGTCGGCCTCCTAGAACGGATGGCATCGACCATTAATACAGGCCTAGTCGGCTGGCGAGGCACGTTCCTCTCTTCGCCTCCCATCGCCACCGCCTTGCCCGTCGTGAGCCTCCTTTTTTTTCTCTCCTCGAGGTCCTCTCCGTCGTGAGCCTACTTTTGTTGTTGCTCTTTTCTTTTCCTTTTCCTTTTTATTTCTTTTTTTTCTTATTTTTGTTGTATTTTTTTTCTTTTTCTTTTTCTTTTTTTCCTTTCCTTTTATTTTGTTTTTCCTTTTTTCTCTCTTTTCCTTTCTTTTCATTTGTTTTTCTCTTGTTTCTCCAATTACTTTCCCCGATCGGGCTTACGAATTTTATTATTGATTCCGAAAGAGGGGTATGTAAGAAAATAACCGAGGCTCAAAGGGGTAACAAAGGATAAAGTGTTTGGATAGCAGAATAAAATACATTCGTCATTCCAATATCCAAAACATGCCAAGTACAAACTACACAGTTAAACAAGCTGAGGAAAACATACATAATACTTTTTGATTGATTCACATATTTGCCTTCTGTATTTGTCAATTACCTAGGACCAGTGGACAACAATCTCGGTACCACGAATGGTCCCTGTAAGCTTGGGGCAAGCTTGCCTTCGGCTTCAAACCTATGCAGCATGATGCATGTCAATGGTGCTTCTTTATGTTCTATCTGCCCGCAGTTTCACTTGATTCGGGTTCGAAGTGATATCAACATGCCCTTTCTTATTCCCTCGAATGTCCTCACATCTTCAACATTGTTTCATTGCTTCATTACTAAACTGAATTTTAAAACCAGGTTGAGAATTATGCGTGCATGTCATGTCACTAGAACCAGCATGGAAAGAATTGTAAAAGGAGAAAAGAACTAGATAAAATAACTAGAAATGGCGAGAAACAGAGTATTGCATTAGACTGACAGTGAAAGGGTTTAAACAATAAAACAAGCAAACGAGACTAGAGTTACAATCCTAGAACAAACCTAGACAGCACTATACAAGCTACTACAATGAGACAAAAAAGGCAAAGTGAAAGGATAGAAGGGTTTGAGTTACAAGACAATATCCGGATTACAACTCTGAAATAATCCGGACAACAGAAATGACAACAAAATAAACCACCAAAACTCCAATCTAGCCAACCAATATATGGAGCGTCTTTCCAATTACCAAGCACGGCATCTTAGCCACTGAATTTCACACCAAGATTTCTGGAATTTTCACAAGTCTTCACCACATTGTTCTTAGCAAACTGCTTTTGGGTTCCTTTCGCCGGCTCGTTTCATGATCAACCTCTGATAGCGCTGAAATCTTAGTAGTATCTAGTCCTCCAGGGATCTCAGAAGAGTTCTCACATTCCTTTTCAAAATAAATCATGCCCACCATATGCGTCTCATTATGCACAGGAGTTGGACTTCGGCTAGTGTTTGCTGCATCTGGGCTTTGCACGACAATGTCGCCTGCATCAATAAGCTTCTAGATTTCATTCTTCAGATTCCAACATTTCTCTATGTCGTGCCCCAGGGCACCTGAGCAGTATGCGCACTTTTGAGAAGGATCAAACTTCTTTGGAAGAGGGTTCGACGCTTTTATCTGAATCGGCTTCAACATATCCAATGTCCTTAACCTTTGGAACAGACTGGCATATGATTCTCCCAACGGAGTGAAGGTTTTCTTCTTCCGTAACCTCTCATTCTTAAATGCCTAATTGGGCCAGAAACCTTATCTAGGGTGTTTTTGGTAAGCTCGCGGGGGTAGATGGGCATTTTGAGGAGCTGGGTACTGGGAATGTGATGGGCGACTTTGGGAGTTCTGTGGAGAGAAGTA
>MU735227.1:58837-97248 GCA_026770625.1 Nicotiana glauca
AATAGACCCTCAGGTGGGCCACCTAATCTCCACGCCCATCATACAAGTTAAATTTTAGTACTTTGAACCCCGCGGGCAGGCGGGCATCAAGTGGCACAATCAATTCTTTGCGAGTCATGCTACCTTGACCTCCCACTCTTTGCTTGTCCCTTAAGGACTGTTCTGTGCTTTTCAACTTCCTGTGTACCCCATGTCACCCTTCTCTTCCTGTAACCTTTTCATTTCCAGCATGAAGCTCATCCCAGGAGCTTATCTTGTATGAATTAAGGACCTTGCGAGCAACCTCTGGGGGGTGATATTGGGCATTGGGAGCTTTGAGTGGGTGTTCTTTGTTTAGGGTAGTGGATTTGACATAAGGGTAATTTTAGGAAGAGGTAATTGGAGGGTGAGTGATGGAGCTACTAGGGTGGTTGGAAAAGTTGTGATAAGCGGGTGTATTTGGAGAATATGGAGGATCATCTGGCATTGTGTTGGGAGTTTGGGTAAGGGCAACATTTGGAAAAATCAGCGGTGGCAGGGGTGGTGCCTTCCCAGTCATCCAGGCCTGATACATGTCTGCCATGTGTTGTCTTATCATCCGTACCTCTTCAACCAACCCACTATTCTGTTCAACCAATTGCTTTCGGGCCCTGGTGTCAACCAACCCAGTTCTGTTATTGTCTAACATTGCCTTTTGTCGTTGTATTGTAGAGAGGAGTTACCATTTTAAAACCACAAACCAACCACATTTCTGCTATGAGTACAACAAAGTGAAGTCATCATGTTAGCGTTAGGGCATTTATCGGGTAATAATATCACATTGTGTGCAATGCACCTATCAAAAATTAACGGTTCCAGAATGAATTCGAGGGTCATAAGGTCACTTGGCATCATCCCAACTTTTTCATTTTAACCTCTCTCCTTTCTTTGCTTTTCTAGAACTTGTTTGCTCACTTATTTTGCTTCACCTTTTTCCTTTATAATTATCGCTCTTTTTCTTCCCTCTCATTTCTCACATCCCATGATTTCATCTCTTTTTTCCCTCTTTTTTTTCCTTTTCCTTTAATAAATAAAAAAATCAATTCGATCGAACCCTGTATAGGTTGCCTATGTATCATAATCCCGCATGAATCAGATCTTTGCGTAGTTCTGGAAGATCGAGAAAAAAGCAAACAAACTAACAATTTCTTTTTTTTTTGTTTAATGACTACTCTGATGAGAAAAGAGAAATAAAAGAAGCAAACCCTTTTATTTTGGAATTTTCTAAACTTAATGTTTATGACCTATTCTAAACTCAAGCTTAACGAGCATATTTTTTCTATTTTTTTCTTTGTTTTGAAACAAATAATCAATCCTAGAAGGGAAAAATATTTTTTGATTCTTTTTTCCTTTTGTTTGTTTTCTTTTTAAAGTAGGAAATCTAAAGAATAGACCACAGAAATATTATTTTGAATTTTTATTTGATATCCTGACGCAATATTTCGAAACAAACAACGCAAAAGATAAAACAAAATATATATATTTTTTATTTCAATTTTGATTATCTAAAGAAGAAATTCTAATGACAAACAACAGATAAAGTATTTTTATTGTCTATGTACAATATCCTAAAGTTCTAATAAAAAGAACTTTTTTTTCTACTAATTTCCCAAAGATACACCTCGAAAGAAAATCTTTTTTTTTTTTGAATTTTTGAGATTAATACCTTAAAACTTTTAACAAGGTTATAAAAAAATTCTCTTTTTCTTTTTGAATTTTTAATCTTAATATACTAAAGAAAATATAAAAGCAATTTTATTTTAAGTCCTAGATATTGGTTGCCTTGGTTGCCTAAAAGAAAAACCACCTCAAAAAAAAATATATTTTTTATTTCTACAATTAGTATTCTAAGGAAAATTCCTAATGAAAATATAAAATGCAATTCTCTTTTTTTTTCTTAATTTTTGATTTAATACACACCTTTTCAAATGCAAAAATAGAAAATACAATAATAATAATAAAATTCAACATTACTATTCAAAACTAAAAGGTAAAAGATGGCGTAAAATAAAATAAAAAAAAACCGACTCAAAACACAAAAGAAAAGGAAATCTTCTTTTAATCCACATTTGAATGAGTGATCCTGGCTAGATGTCCTAGGCTCCATCAAGCTCCAGCTCCGGTAAGTAAATCCACACCTGTATGAAAATAAAAACTCAACCCAACACCAGGTGAGACAATAATACTCGCTACTGGACACATACAAGACATGATTGAGGTTATTTTTGCAAAATGACTTATTTAGCCAAAAGGTAGCTAGAAGTACAAAATATGGCTAGGACCCCGCAAAGCCAAGAACCTAAGATTTACTAGGAAGACCGGACCCTATGTGGGTTGCCTATGACTCACGCCCCAGGAGACGAGAATCAGGTTCGCGTAGTTCGGGCAGATTGGATACAGTTAAGAATTAAAAAAAAACAACTAATGTAGAGAAAACATATATTTTTTTATTTTTTCTTGAAAAATGATGAAACAAGCAAAACCTTTTTGAATTTTCGTTTCCTTTTTTTTTATTTTTGATTTTCTGAAAATGATAAAAAATTATAAAATATTTTTGAATTTTCCTGTATATATTTTATTTGTCTTTTTCCTTAATAAAAAAAAGTAACAAAAACAAAACTGGGTCCTACTTGCTTTATTTTCACACTGGACCCTCTTTTTTTTTTCATTTTTTCATTTGCCATCAACTATTATTGGTCTGTGCATCAAGATGGTCTGTTATTTTGGGTACACCTGTCCTAGACAGACCCAACCCCTGTGTTGAGTACCCTAAGTCAAAATGCACGTGATGCAGATAAGCGTTCTTACTATGGATCCGGCATGAAGTCAAGTTATTCTAGGTTCAAATCTTGGGTATGGGTTCTAGACTGTGTACCTGAGCGGACGACTCGAGTCGAGGAGGGGGCTACGTACCGAGGACCCGCGGGATTGTCCGGCTTAGTAACTTGTCCGACCTCTTTCTTATTTCAGGGTATTTATACTAACAGAATAGGGAGTCTCAACCAGTAAGAACATCCCCGGAGGTGAGAAGAGAAGGGTTCAGCACATTTTATATATACAGTTCAAATAATATCAAAGCGGTAAAGCATTTACCACATTTAGCAGGAAACATGTAGGAAAATCAGATAAAGCCAAATACGACAATTATTCTAAGCTCGAATTCTTAAACCCTGAACCAAAGTTCTGGGTTTGTGTTCCCCAGCAGAGTCGCCAGAGCTGTCACACCTCCTTTTTATGCTACACCCGCGAGGGCGTAAAATGAGTTTTTCCACTTAAAGGACAATCGGAACGAGATTTATGATTAATATTCAGAGTCTCCACTTGGGAAATTAATGGTGTCCCAAGTCACCGGTTGAATCCCGAACCGAGGAAATTATGACTCCGTTAACAGTCCGCGAACCAGAAATTCAAGTAAGGAATTCTGTTAACCTGGGAGAAGGTGTTAGGCATTCTCGGATTCCGTGGTTCTAGTACGGTCGCTCAACTGTTGTATTTGATTTTATCTGACTTCAAAACATGTTCTAACTTATGTGCCTTTTAGTAGTAACCCGCTTTTATTTTAATTTTAATAAGAATTACAACGTCGTAAAATGCGTCTCGAACCACGTCTCACCAGTGCACCCGTGGTTGTCAACACATTTCGACTCCGTTGAGATTTGGATTTGAGTCACATAAATGTGCACCCGTATTTAAGAAAATAAGATTATTAAAACGTGCCTAAAGTGACTAACGCGTTATTATTTTGGGGAAGGCCGTGAAGTTCGCTAAACGGCCCGTCCCGAAATCTAAGTATTTATTATAACCATTTATTGAGGGCCCCGCTTAAGTAAGTCCGAATCCATTTGAATTATTCCATTTGGTTCTCCCTTTTCCAAATTACATTCGACCAAAATATATGTTCATGAAAACAATACTCAGAAAGTAAAAGGATAATAACTTCATAGGTTAACAATACTACACTAGTGATCACAGTACTGGCCAAAGAAATAATAATTCTGAGTTACGCATTGCTATTCGATTAAAATTTGAAAGCAGAACTGTGGCTTCTAATTAAGGCCGGTACAAATAGAGAAGTAGGATCAAGTAGGGCAATCATAACTTAATATTCAAAAATCTATGTGCATTAAAATCTATGTGCAGCCCCTCGATTGTGTACCAACCTTCCTATAATGATCAATTAAAAGGATGGCTTATCACTAACTTTTAATCACTTTAGTTGGCAGTAAACCTTTAAAACTAAATGCAACCACATAGTGACCGGAACATCATCTCAACTTAACACATTCACAAATTGAAGTTGACAAAATTTCAGTAAAATACCATGAACACAAAAGTAGCAAGATTAAAGAAGAGAGGAACGAAACCTCTGGTTAAACGACAACCACGTTTGCGACAGAGACCTACCCGGAAAATGAAATCAACAACGTAGGAACCACAACCGGTGACCTCAGACAGAACTGAACTGACCAGTGAGCTTAAGATGTTACTCTGAATGTCGATATCTTTACGCGTCAAAATTAGAAGAAAACCAAACAACGGACAAGTACGAATAGAAGCTTCGCCGGAAAATCGACACACAAAAGTTGTGACTGTTCTCTCAAAACCAGAAACGTTGTGAACTTGTGTCATTCTATTTTACGTGCCTCGACGGTGTTTCACGATGGTTTAATGGTGGAGACAGGGTCGTTTTGGGTTGTTGCGGCTGTCAGCTCCTCAGCGTATATCCCTAGCCTCTAATGGTGATGAAGAAGATGAAGCGTGGGGAGGGGGTCGTCTGGTTGTTCGTGTATGGCGATGGGTTACAGGGTGGTTGTTGGGTGGTGTTCATGGAGGGTAAAGGTTACTGGTCGTTTAGGTGAGGGGTGAAACAGCAGCAGCTGCTCGTCGACTCGGAGGTTTAGGGTGGTCGATGTGGTGGACTGGTTGACGACGGAGAAGGGGTGGTGCTAGGGAGGTCAGAGGTGGGGTTCTTCGTGTTGTGCAGCTTCTGTATTTCCAGGGATTAGTTTTTGTGCTCTCCTTCCAATTGTAGGCGTTAGTTTTGTAGGTCTAGGGTTAGGTTATTTGGTGTTGGGTGTGGGTATTGGGCTTGGGTTGTTATGAGCTAGGTCCGAATTTTGGGCCTAAAAATGGGTCGTTTGAATCCAAATATTATTCTTTCCCCGCAACCGAGAATAAAAATACGATCTTATTTAATTAATCCTACGTAGGCAAAATAACTGTTAAAATGAGACTGACAATTAAAACAAAACTATTTTTTGGGTATTTTCAAGATTAAAGTAACTACAAAATATTAATGAAACTATTTTTTATAATTTTTGTTTTTATATAAAGATAAAATATAAAGTACTATTTTTATATTTTTTTTAAAGATTAAAAAGACTACAAAACATTAATGAGACTATTTTTGTATTTTCGAAAATATATAAAGATAAAACATAAGGTCCTATTATTATTAATTTCTTTTTTGTATTTTTCAAGATTATATTAAAATAAAAATAGGTTCAAAGGAACATATCTCTCTAAAAATATCTAATACATGATTAAAATAGAGTAATATGCAACCATTTTTGTATTTTTTCATTTTTATGATGTAAATAAAGTAAAGAAGTCAAAAATAGTTGAAATAGTTATATTAGGCCTAAATTAAATATTTACATGCTAAAAATGGGTAAAATTTCGGGGAGGGTCAAAAATCACATGTCAACAGCTCCACATCATAAGTCAAGTCATCATCTAACTAAACTGTACTGAAGTCCAACACATGAGATGGGTCTCCAACATACTTCCGGAGCATAGACACGTGAAATACCAGATGAACTTTCGATAGCTGGGTGGCAAAGAAAGCATATAGGCCGCCTCTCCAATCCTCCCAGGTATCTCAAAAGGGCCAATGAACCTCAGACTCAGCTTTCCTTTCTTTCCAAATCTCATGACGCCCTTCATAGGCGAAACCTTCAGCAAAACCTTCTCGCCCACCGAATAAGATACATCTCGGACCTTCCGGTCCGCATAACTCTTCTGTGCGAAGTCTCTCCTGAATCACCTTCACCTTATCTAAGGCATCTTGGACCAACTCTGTCCCCAACAACCTAGCCTCGCCGGGCTCAAACCAACCAACCGGAGATCTACACCATCTCCCATATAAAGCCTCATATGGCGCCATCTGAATGCTGGATTGGTAGCTGTTGTTGTACGCAAAATCTGCAAGAGGCAAGTAATCAGCCCAAGAACCTCCAATGTCAATAACACAGGAATGCAACATGTCCTCCAATATCTGAATGGTACGCTCGGACTGCCCGTCCATCTGAGGATGAAACGTCGTGCTCAACTCTACCTGTGAACCCAACTCTTGCTGAAAAGTCCTCAAGAACTGAGAAGTAAATGGAGTACCTCTATCTGATATAATAGAAAATGGCACCCCATGCAACCGCACAATCTCTCTGATGAAAATCTCTGCTAGCTGCTCCGAAGAATAGTTAGTACATACAGGAATGAAGTGCGCGGACTTGGTCAGCCGATCCACAATCACCCAAACTGAATCAAACTTCCTCGTTGTCCGACGGAGACCACTCATGAAGTCCATAGTAATCCTCTCCCATTTCCACTCGGGAATATCCATACGCTGAAGCACACCACCGGGCCTCTGATGCTCATACTTGACCTGCTGACAGTTGTGGCACCGAGCTACATGACTCACAATATCCTTCTTCATTCTTCTCCACCAGTAATGCTGCCTCAAGTCCTGATACATCTTCGCGGCACCTGGATGAATAGAATACCGCGAGCTATGGGCCTCCTCCAATATCAACTCCCGAAGCCCATCCGCATTGGGCACGTAAATCTGGCTCTGCATCCTCAACACACCATCACTATCAATAGTCACATCCCTGGCATCATCATGTTGAACTCTGTCCTTAAGGACAAGCAAATATGGATCATCATATTGGCGCTCACGAATGAGGTCATATAAAGAGGACCGAGAAACCACTCAAGCTAACACCCGACTTGGCTCTGAAATATCTAATCTCACCATCCGATTGACTAACGCCTGAACATCAAGTGCAAAGGGTCTTTCCCCAACTGGAATATACGCCAAGCTGCCCATACTAACCGCCTTTTGGCTCAAAGAATCGGCCACTACGTTGGCCTTCCCCGGAGAAGTCAACTTGGTCAAGGACGAAGCAATAGATGAAAATCCCTGGACAAACCAGCGATAATACCCTGCCAAACCGAGAAAACTCCGGATCTCCATAGCTGAGGACGGTCTAGGCCAACTCTGCATTGCCTCTATCTTCTTTGGATCAACCTGAATACCATCACTGGACACCACGTGTCCCAGAAAAGCCACAGACCCAAGCCAGAACTCACACTTGGAGAACTTTGCATAAAGATTCTCCTCCCTCAATCTCTGCAATACAACTCTCAAATGTTGCGCATGCTCCTCCTGGCTGCGCAAGTATACTAGGATGTCATCAATAAACACAATCACAAAGGAATCCAGATACGGCCGGAACACACTGTTCATCAAATGCATGAACGCGGCTGGGGCATTAGTTAGCCCAAAAGACATAACTAGAAACTCATAATGCCCATATCTCGTCCTGAAAGATGTCTTCATAATATCAGAATCCCTAATCTTCAGCTGGTGATAACCTGAACGAAGATCAATCTTCGAGAATACCCTTGCTCCCTGGAGCTAATCAATCAAATCATCAATACGCGGTAGAGGATACTTGTTCTTCACTGTTACCTTGTTTAGCTGCCTGTAATCAATACACATCCTCATTGAGCCATCTTTCTTCTTAACAAACAAGACCGGTGCACCCACGGTGACACACTTGGGCGAATGAACCCCTTATCTAGGAGTTCCTGAAGCTGCTCCTTCAATTCCTTTAACTCAGCTGGTGCCATACGATAGGGAGGAATAGAGATGGGCTGAGTGCCCGGCACCAGATCAATACCAAATTCAATATCCCTGTCCGGCGGCATGCCCGGCAAGTCTGCTGGAAACACATCTGGGAAATCTCACACAACTGGAACAGAATCAATACTAGGAGTCTCAACTCCAACATCTCTCACAAATGCTAAATATGATAAACATCCGTTCCCAACCATCCGCTGGGCCTTTAATAAAGAAATCACCCTGTTGGGAACATAATCAGTCGAACCTCGCCACTCAATCCTCGGAACACCCGAAATGGCCAACGTAACTGTCTTAGCATGACAATCTAGAATAGCATGGTACGGAGATAGCCAATCCATACCCAGAATCACATCAAAGTCTACCATGCCCAATAACAGCAAATCAACTCGGGTCTCCAGACCGTCAATAGTAACAAGACAAGATCAATATACGTGATCCACAATAATAGTATCACCCACCGAGGTAGATACATGCACAGGCAAGGCAAGACAACCACGGGTCGTACCTAAATGATGGGCAAAATATGAGGACACATAGGAGTATGTAGACCCGGGATCAAACAAAACAGAAGCATCCCTTTGGCAAACTGAGATAATACCTGTGATAACTGCGTAGGATGCAACAGCGTCTCTCCTATTTGGAAGCGCATAGAACCGAGCTTGACCACCGCTCGATTGATCTCCACCCCTAGGGTGACCCCTAGCTGTCTAACCCCCACCCCCACCTGACTGGGATGGTGCTGAAGTAGATGGAGTAGAAGAGGATGGTTGATCCCTCTGCTGAGACCGACCACTACAAAGCCGAGGAAACTATCTCCTCAGGTGGCCAAACTCACGACACTCATAACATTTACCCGGTGCTGGAGAAGGGGACTGATGGGAGCCCCTCGCTGCAGATGAACCCTGGATTGAAGAGGCAGGAGTAGAACTCTAAGTTGGAAGGGCACTGAGTGAAGACTGGCCCTGCTGATATCCCTGTCGATCACGACCGGAAAAAGCCCCACTGTACTCTGGGCGATCTGTTTGAGGATGCCTGAAAGAACGACCTCTGCCCCGCTGGAATTGGCCCCTAGATGGAGCACCACTGTATCTACCTGAACCTCGAGGCCTCTTGGCCTCCCTATAATCATGCTCCCAGCGATGATCTATCTCAATTTGACGAGCCATAGCAACTACCTCCTTAAATGAAGCTGCTACCATCCTCTCCCTAGTCATCAAAATGTGAATCGGGTAGTTAAGGCCATCCACAAACCTCCTGATCCTCTCCCGATTGGTCGGGATCATCCAAGTAGCATGTCTAGCCAACTTCGTATACCTCAACTCGTACTGGGTCACTGTCATATCACACTAGATCAACCATTCAAACTGTCGGCGCAGCTCCTCTCTGCGAGACTGCGGTACATACTTCTCCAAAAAGAGAGTGGAGAACTGCTGCCATGTAAGGGGTACTGCTCCTGCAGGCCTAAGCCTCTCAAACTCCTCCCACCACGTAAATGTTGGCCCTGAGAATTGGAAGGTGGTAAAAGACACTCGACTTGACTCTAAGACCCCTGCAGTGCGAAGCATCCGCTGACACTTGTCCAGAAATCCCTGGGCATCCTCGCCCTCAGTACCGCTGAATGTCGGAGGCTGAAGTCTACCAAACCTCTCTAACTGACGCTGTTCGTCGTCTGGCATCACTGGAACTACATACCCTGGAGCTGGTGCGTCTGGCGCAACTAGAGCAACCGGTATAACTAGCTGAGCTGGGGCTGCCTCTAGTGCCTGTAATCCCTGCACGACTGGCTCGGGTGTGCAAGCTGCGGGGGTTTGATGACCACCCACGGTCTGAGAAGTAGCTGCGGCAGTAGAGGCTAAAACTGCCTGAGCCAGACCAGTACAGACAAATAAGATCTGAGCTAAAGCCTCCTGAAGACCAGGAATCACAATAGGCACTGCCGGTGCCTGAACAGGTGCTGCTGTAGCATCAATAGCTGGAGGCTGGTCCTGAATAGGGGCGACTGGTGGGTCAACTGGTGCTGCCCCTGCTGCTCGACCTCGACCACGACCACGGCCGCGTCCACGCCCTCTAGCAGGTGGCAATGGTGGTAGTCCGCCACGTCCGGTAGCACGAGTTCTCGCCATCTGCGAGAGAATAGAATACAGAAATTTAGTTCTCGGAACAACAAAGCCACACGACCAGAGTTCAAGAATATGAAGTGTTTCCTAAAAGTTCTGCAACCTCTCAAGTATAAATACAGACGTCTCTGTACCGATCCGCGAGACTCTACTAACCGGCTCATGACTCATGAGGCCTAGTAACCTAGGCTCCGATACCAGCTTGTCATGACCCAAAACCCGGTCGTGATGGCGCCTAACACAATTGTTAGGCAAGCCCGACCATTTGCACTCTCAACCCGAGCATGAAGCTCAAAACCAATGAATTAAATATCATTTAATAATAGTGAAGCTAAAAGTTTAACTGGTAGGTAGAAATAATCCGAATATCAAACAATACTGAATAATCTCCCAAAGACCTGGGGGTCATGAGTCTAGAGCCTCTACCAAATATAGAGTAACAAGACTTCAGTAATACCAATGTTTCAAACTGCGGAAAAATATAAAGTGATAGAGGAGGAGTCGTGTCCTACAGACATCCGACAGCTACCTCGACAACTCTAGTAATACTCTGAAATAGCAAGGTAACTCATCTAAGCTCCCGAGGTACTTGAATCTGCACACATGGTGCAGGGAGTAAAGTGAGTACTTCCAACTCAGTGGTAATAGACGTGTATAATGGCTGATAGCAAGAAATCCCGAAAATACAACAATGTGAAGCTAAACCAGTACTCCTACACAATTAACAGTGTAATACAACAAGTAGAGACAGATAAAGCATATAGATATCAATGTATGGATGCAATGCAAATGCACATGACCGCTACGGCGCGTAGCCCAATCCATTGGGTACCCAGCGCTCACTATGGGGGGTTTAGACTCCGGAGGGGATCCTACAGCCCAAGCGTAATATCAATATCACACCGCTGCGGCATACAGCCCGATACACTATTAGTCTAGCTATATGCATGCAAGCCACACGGGCACAGTCAAACTTACCATTTTTAGTTCCAATTATCAGAAATTATAATTAGGTGTTTAAAACCTTAGAATTTTACTAGCCATTTCGAGACAATATTTAACTCAGGACTGATATCATGAAAACATGTAATACATCATGGAAACAGTGATAATAATCCCTATGGGATCCAAATAACCGGCATGCAACCCAATCATATATACATAACCATCCTAGTAGGAGGTTTACCAGCTAATTTCTAGCCAATGATATAGTACAACATCACTCGGTCGGTCTAGGCCATAGTCCTCAATTACAATCGACCCCGCACTCACCGTAGAGTACGTGTCTCGCCTCAATATAGCATCACAGTGTGATATACCGGGGTTTTAAAACCTCAGGTCATCATCTACATCTATTACTCACCACAAACCGGTCACGAGACTAGTCCGCTAAGCCTTTCCTCTTGAATCCACCTCTTTATGCATAGAATCTGATCAAAACCATAAGGAATACATTATAATATGGTAATGGGACATAACCCAATCGAAAGAACTCGAAAAATACTCAAAAACACAAAATTGTCAAAACTTGAGCCCCGGGCCCACGTCTTGAAAAATTTCAAAATTTACATTTCCGGAATCCTCGTCTTGCCACGAGTCCGTACATACCAAGAACTCCCAAATCGGACCACAAATGGCCCCTCAAACCCCAAATTTAGAATTTTTACTTAAAGCCCTAATTTCTTATAATTTTGCCATAATCTCATGAATTTCAAGGATGATTCTTCAATACAATCATGTATTTAGCTCATAAAACTTACCTCTAATCGATTCCCAGTCGAAACCCTCTTAATCCCTCGCCAAAAGCTCCCAAGATGTCTAAAAATGGTGAAAGAAATGAGTTAGTTCGCGGATGAAATGTCCTTAAACATTCTGTCTAGTCTTGGAATTCCTTCATCGCGTTCGCGACAACACCCACGCGAACGCGAAGACCAAACATTTAAAAATCCAAAATAATCTATGCGAACGCGACACAAGCCACGCAAATGCGATGCACAGCGAACCTCCCTCTACGCGAACGCGACCCATCTATCGCGAACGCGATGACTTAAATGGATTGGGCTCCCAGGCCCTCTTATGCGAACGTGGTACCTCAATCGCGAACGTGATGGTCCACTTCCCAGGCCAACGCGAACGCGATCAATTAAATCCCATAGCTTCGCGAATGTGACTTCCCTTTCGCGAACACGAAGGCTAATTTTCCAGGCCTCCAAATTACTCTATGCGAACGCACTCCTAAGTCACAAATCATCTCCCGAAGCTAACTGAACCACCGGAAATCAATTTCGAGCCCTCTAACTCACAAGTCAATATCCGATTGACTTTTTCAAACTAATCCTTTATTAAAGAGACTAATTGTCCCATTTCCTACCAAACTCGATCCGAATTGACCCAAATTCACCAAGTACACATATTGAAACATGAATAAGCATATAATGGGGAAAACAGGATGGAATTACATGAGACGACGGGTCGGGTCGTCACAGATATGGATGCTTCAGTGCTATTTGACCCTGGGTCTACGTATTCATATGTGTCGTCTTATTTTGCACCCTACTTGGCTATGCCTAATAATGCTTTGGGCATCCCTTTATATGTATTTACACCAGTGGGTGATTCTTTAGTGGTCGATCGAGTTCATTATTCCTGTGTAGTAGTATTTGAGGGTCTTGAGACCCATGTTGACTTATTGCTTTTAGACATGATGGATTTTGATGTTATATTGGGGATGGATTGGTTGTCCCCGTATCATTCTATCTTGGATTGTCACGCCAAGACTGTGACTTTGCCTTAGCCTGATTTGCCCTATTGGAGTGGAGAGGGACCCCAGGACATGCCATCCACAGTGTTATTTCATATGTTAAGGCTCGACGCATGGTTGAGAAGGGTTGTTTAGCTTATTTGGCATATGATCGCGATTCTGGCACAGAGGTTCCTTCTATTGACTTTGTTCCTATTGTTCGGGAGTTTCCCGAGGTTTTTGTTTTAGACCTGCCGGGTATGCCGCCCGATAGGGATATTTATTTCTGTATTGATCTGGCCCCAGGCACGCAGCCTATTTCTATTTCTCCGTATCGCATGGCCCCGCCAGATTTGAAGGAGTTAAAAGACCAGTTGCAAGATTTGCTAGAGAAGGGTTTTATCAGGCCTAGTGTTTCTCCTTGGGGTGCGCCGGTGTTATTTGTGAAGGAAAAGGATGGGTCGATAAGGATGTGCATTGATTACCGGCAATTAAACAAGGTGACGATAAAGAACAAGTATCCACTATCGAGGATTGATGATTTCTTGGACCAGCTTCAGGGTGTGTGAAGGTTTTTTCAAAGATAGACTTGAGATCTGGCTACCACCAGCTGAGGATCAGGGCGTCTGATGTCCCTAAGACAGCATTCCGCACTTTGTACGGGCATTATGAGTTTTTGGTCATGTCATTTGGGTTGACCAATGCCCCAATGACATTTATGGAGTTGATGAACCGAGTGTTCAGACCTTATCTAGACTTGTTCGTGATATTCTTTATTGATGATATTCTTATGTACTCCCGCAGGTAGGAGGAGCACGAGCAACACCTCAAAGTGGTTCTTCAGACTTTGAAGGATAGTCAGTTGTATGCTAAGTTCTCGAAGTACGAGTTTTGGTTGAGTTCAGTTGCATTTCTAGGTCATGTCGTATCGGCAGAGGGTATTCAGGTAGACCTGAAGAAGATTGAGGCGGTCAAGAATTGGCCTTAACCAGCTTCAGCGACTGAGATTTGGAGTTTCTTAGGGTTAGCAGGTTATTATCATCGGTTCGTGGAGGGGTTTTCATCTATAGCATCCCCGATGACCAGATTGACCCAGAAGGGCCCAGTTTAGGTGGTCAGACGATTGCGAGAAGAGCTTTCAGAAGCTCAAGACAACTTTGACTACGACACCGATATTGGTTTTGCCCACAGGTTTAGGTCCTTATACAGTTTATTGTGATGCTTCCCATATTAGGCTTGGTGCGGTATTGATGCAGTATGGCAGAGTCATTGCTTATGCTTCAAGGCAATTGAATATCCATGAGAAGAATTATCCGGTCCATTATTTAGAGTTGGCAGCCATTGTTCATACTTTGAAGATTTTGAGGCATTACTTATATGGTGTGACGTGTGAGGTGTACACTGATCACAAGAGTCTACAATACTTGTTAAAGCAGAAGGAGTTGAACTTGAGGCAGCGGAGGTAGTTGGAGCTATTGAAGGATTATGATGTTACTATTTTGTACTACTCGGAGAGAGCCAATGTGGTGGCAGATGCATTGAGTAGGAAGTCCGCCAGCATGGGTAATCTTGCTTATGTTCCGGTTAGCCAGAGACCACTTGCTTTGGATATTCAGGCCTTGGCCAATCGGTTTGTGAGGTTCGACATTTCGGAGCCTAGCAGAGTGTTAGCTTGCACGGTCGCTCGTCATCCATTATTGGAGCGTATCCGTGATCGGCAGTTCGATGATCCTCATTTGTGTGTCCTGAGAGACACGGTGCAGCGTGGAGGCACCACGAAGGTGACTTTAGATGATGATGGTGTTTTGAGGTTGCATTGGCGAGTTTGTGTGCCCGATGTCGATGGGATTCAAGAGTTGATCTTAGCGGAGGCCCATAGTTCTCGGTATTCTAGTCACCCGGGCATCGCGAAGATGTATCAGGACTTGCGGCAGTATTATTGGTGGCGCAGGATGAAGAAAGATATTTTTGCATGTGTGGCTCGGTGTTTGAACTGTCAGCAGGTCAAGTATGAGCATTAGAGGCCTGGTGGTGTGTTTCAGAGGATTGAGCTTCCCGAGTGGAAGTGGGAGAGGGTCACCATGGATTTCGTTACTGGACTTCCGGTGACTCGTAAGAAATTTGATGCTATTTGGGTCATTGTTAATAGGCTGACCAAGTCAGCACATTTCATTCCTGTTGCAACCACTTATTCATCGGAGAGGTTAGCTGAGATCTACATCCGGGAGATTGTTTGCCTTCAGGGGGTGCCGGAACCTATCATTTCGGATCGGGGTACACAATTCACCTCGCACTTCTGGAGAGCAGTTCAGCAGGAGTTAGGCACCCAGGTTCAGTAGAGCACATCTTTCCATCCTCATACAGACGGCGAGTCCGAGAGGACTATTCAGATATTGGAGGATATGCTCCGAGCCTGTGTTATTGATTTTGGAGGCTCGTGGGACCAATTTTTTCCTTTAGCAGAGTCTGCCTACAACAACAACTACCAGTCCAGCATTCAGATAGCTCCATATGAGGCATTGTATGGCAGGCGATGTCGATCTCCAATGGGATGGTTTGAGCCGGGAGTGGCTCGGTTATTGGGTACAGATTTAGTCCAGAAGGCCTTGGATTAGGTCAAGATCATTCAGGATAGGCTTCGTTCGACTCAGTCGCGGCAAAAAGTTATGCGAATTGCAAAGTTCGAGATGTAGCTTTCATGGTTGGTGAGCGAGTATTGATCCGTGTATTGCCTATGAAAGGCGTGATGAGATTCGGGAAGAAGGGCAAGCTTAGCCCTAGGTTCATTGGCCCATTTGAGATTCTTGACCGTGTTGGAGAGGTGGCCTACAGACTTGCCTTGCCACCTAGCTTGTCAGCCGTGCATCCAGTGTTTCATGTGTCTATACTTCGGAGGTATCACGGTGATCCTACCCACATGTTAGATTTCAGCATTGTCTAGTTGGACAAGGATCTGTCTTACGAGGAGGAGCTGGTAGCTATTCTAGACCGACAGGTTCGACAGTTGAGGTCGAAGAGTTTTCCTTCAGTGTGTGTTTAGTGGAGAGGTCAGCCTCCTGAGGCATTGACCTGGGAGTCCGAGTCTGATATGCGGAGCCGTTATCCTCATCTATTTCCTGACTCACGTACTTATTTCTTTTGTCTGTTCGAGGACGAACGGTTGTTTTAGAGGTGGAGAATGTAATGACCCAAAAGGTCATCACCGGTTTCTCTATTTTTTCGTGCTTCCGAGGCCTTGAAAACCTCACTTATAGTTGCCTCAAATTGCGTGTGCAGTTCGGGCGCGTAGCTGGAAAGCTTTTATGTTGAAATATGTGAATTCTGTGAAAATTTTGAAGAATTTTGATATTAATATGATTAAAGTTGACTTTGATCAACCTTTTGGGTAAACGGACCCGGATCCGTGATTTGACGGTCCCAGAGGGTCTGTAGAAAAATATGGGACTCGGGCATGTGCCCGGAGTCGAAATCCGAGGTCTAGAACCCGAGTAAAAGAATTTTTCTGTTAAATTGTCCTTCTGAAATTATTAAGGAAAATGGAAATAAAAATTTATTAAAAGCTATGGTATCAGGCTCATATTTTGGTTCCGATGACCGGTACAAGTCTTAAATATGTGTTAAGCGCTTTCTGTGAAGTTTGGTCGAAATCAGATGTCATTTGACGTGTTTCAGACCTAAATATCTAAAGTTGGAAGTTTATGAAGTTTGAAATGAAAATGATGATTTTGAGGCTTGATTCTATGTATATGATGTTATTTTGGCGATTTGATCGCACAGAAAAGTCCGTAGGATGTTTTTGAGGATGTGTGCATAATTGGGTTGGAGCCCCGAGGGCTCGGGTGAGATTTGAAAAGGCTGCGGGTTGCATTTTTGAACTTTGGAAAAAAAAATTGCAGGTCAGGTCTGGTATTTTCGCATTTGCGAAATATTTCTCGCAAATGCGAGAGTCGCAATTGTGGATCCTCCATCGCAAATGCGAAAAGGGGAAATCCTTGCTTGGGTCGCAAATGCGACAAATTGTTCGCAAATGCGAGGGTCGCCCAGTCGCAAATGCGACGCCCTTCTTCGCAAATGTGAAATCTGCCCGGAGACTCATTGTTCGCAAATGCGAACTATTCTTCGCAATTCCCAACATGGCAGGGTCGGGGTTCGCGATTGCAAACCTTGTTTCACAATTCCCATACCTGAGGCTCAGTTATTTCATACTTAGACGAATTTTAAACCCATTTTCTTCATTCTTTCAATACACAAACTCCATAGGCGATTTTTCAAGCACAAACCTTCTTCCAAATCAATTGTAAGTCAACTTTTACTTAATTTCTACAATCTTTAACATCATTAAACAAGTTTTTATCTTAAAATCATAGTTTTCCATGGGTGAAATTGGGATTTTTGGGTAGAACCTAGGTTTTCTTAAAATTGGGGATTTGGACCTCAATTTGAGGTCCGATTTCAAAACCAAGCATAGATATGAACTCGTGGGGGAATTGGTAATCGGATTTTTGTCCGAACCTCGGGTTTTGACCACTTGGGCTCGGGGGCATTTTGGGAATTTTGAGCAAAACTTTGGGAAATTCATCTTCATGCATTCAAATTGATTCAATTAGCATTTGTTAATACATTCAAGTAACTTGTGACTAGATTCAAGCAGTTTTGTGTTGAATTCGAAGGGTAAAGCTATACTGGTGGCTTTAGTTGAGTTTGGAGTATTTGAGGTAAGTGTTTGATCTAACTTTGGCTTGAGGTAATATGATTAGAGTGTTATTAATTGCTAATTGCTAAATGATCGAGTACGGTGTATAGGCATGGTGACGAGTATCTGTACACCGGTGTCTAGCATGACCGTGGGTCTTTGTTGGTACTTGTTTTGGTATATTTTGGGACTCTTCCAAGCTAATTAATGATTTATATATAATGTGAAGAGTTTGAGGATTAATTATGAATTCTTTGGAGCGTTGCTTGAACGATAAAAATACTATTGAGTAAGAAATGAAAGAATTGGAAAGATATGTGATTAATCCCTTGCTGGGACGGTTGAGTATATTGATTATCTCCCTTGTTGGGATGTGAAAATTGTTCTTATTGCTCCCTTGCTGGGACTTAGTTGTTTATTGGTATTTTTCCCTTGCTGGGACATTTCTTATTATTGTTTATTTCCCTCGCCCGTTTGGTTGTGAATGTTGTTTGGGTGAGGAAGAGTGATAATGCACGGAGGGTCATTCCGTGCCATTGTTGATTATATTCACACGAAGGGTCATTCCATGCCATGTGTTTGATTAGTTATGCACGAAGGGACATTCTGTGCTCCGATTTGATTATATTTGCACGAAGGATCATTCCTTGCCATAAAATGAGAGTTATGTGAGGGAAAGTACGAAGGGTGATGCCTTTATTTGATTGCCTTGGGTGAGGATGAGAGTAAAAGCACGAAGGTTGATGTCGTGCAACTGTTGGATTTCTTGCTTTTGTTAATTATTGTTGTGCCCTGAGTATGAGCCTTGAGTATGATTCTCTGCTTCCACCCTACTCAATTTTCCTTACCTATAAAAACAGTTGAGTTTTGAATACTTCTCTGTCGTTTGATAACTTAGGAAGTGATTGCATGTGTTGACCTGGATTGGCACTATTGTCACGACCCGGATTTCCTACCATCGGGGGCCGCGATGGCGCCTACGGTTGGAGCTAGGCAAGCCAAACATTTAAACATCATCAGATAACAACACAACAGTAATGAAATAACGAGTTTTTAAAAAAAATGCGGAAGTCTATTAAAACATAAATAACTGGAAATTCAAAATGCGGAAGTTTAATATTTCACTACCCAAGACTGGAGTCGCTATCTCACGAACTACTAATGAGTGCTACAAACAAGTCTGAATAGAAAAAAAAATACATAGTGTCTATCTCGGTACAATGAAAACAAACAAAAATATAGAAAGGGATGTCTGCCTGCGAACGCCATCTAGGCTACCTCGTAGTCCCTGGACTGAAGTCAGCTCCCGCTCAGTGTGCTACTGCTGTGGTCAAAAAGCTGCTCCGGTACCGTGATATATGCAAAAAGCACAGAAGTGTAGCATCAGCACAACCGACCCCATGTGCTGGTAAGTGCCAGGCTTAACCCTGACGAAGTAGTGACGAGGCTAGACAGGACTACCAAATCAACCTGTGCAGTTCAATTCATATATGCGCAATAAAAGGAAAAAATGCTGAAAACTAAACAGTTAAAAGGGGAGGGAAACATGCTATGAGGGAGCACAAACCGGATATAAAATCATTAATTTAAGTAGGAACAGGGCACAACAATAACTAACAAAACAGGAAAATCAACAATTGCACGGCATCAACCTTCGTGCTTTTACTCTCATTCTCACCCAAGGCAATCAAAAAAAATGCACGGCATCACCCTTTGTGCTTTCCCTCACATAACACTCATTTCATGGCACGGAATGACCATTCGTGCAATTATAGTCAAATCAGAGCACGGAATGTCCCTTCGTGCATAAATAATAAAAACATGGCACGGAATGACCCTTCATGCAAATATAATCAACAATGGCATGGAATGACCCTTCGTGCATTATCACTCTTCCTCACCCAAACAGCAATCACAACCAAACGGGCGAGGAAAATAAACAATAATAAGAAATGTACCGGTAAGGGAAAACACAAATAAATACTAAATCCCGGCAAGGGAGCAATAACAATAACTTTCACATCCCGACAAGGGAGATAATCAACATACTCAAACCATCCCGGCAAGGGATTAATCACATCTCCTTCCAATACTTTCATTTCTTACTCAATGGTGTTTTTATCGTTCGAGCCAACACTCCAAAGAATTCACAATTGATAATTAGTTCTCAAAATTCTTCACATTATGTAGAAATCATTAATTAGTCCCAAAATATACCAAAACAAGTACCAACAAAGAACTACGGTCATGCTAGACATCGGTATATAGATACTCGTCACCATGCCTATACACCGTACTCGATCATTTAGCAATTAGCAATTAATAGCACTCTAATCCTATTTCCTCAAGCCAAACTTTGATCAAACACTTACCTCGGTCCAAAGAATAGCAATCACTCCTCAATTACTGCCTTTTCTCTACAATCCGACTCCAAAACAATGGTATCTAGGCATAGTTAATTCAACAATATCAATAAAGGCTCAACAACATATTCCCATAACCTAGAAATGAGTTTCCTAGCATTCTTCCAACAATACCAAAATTCGACACCGGGCCCACATGGTCCAAACACGAGGCTCGGACCAAAACCCAATCACCCATAACCCCACGAGTTCCAATATATAATTTGTTTTACGATTCGACCCCAAATTGAGGTTGAATCACTCAAAGTTCCCAAAACCCTAACTCTACCCAAAACCCTTAATTTCTACTTTGATTTCATGATTTAGGGCTAGGAAATTAGTGATTAGTTGAAGAAATTAAGAGGGAATGAAGTTAGGAACACTTACCTATGAAGTTATGGAGGAAGAGGTTCTTCAAACTTGTCAATGGAGGGTGAAGGAGAAGAGCTCGTGTAAAAATGATGAAGGAATCCCGAATGTACTGTTTTCTGAAAACTTAAAAAAATCACTAGGCAAAATTGCCCTTCGCGTTCTAGAGAAGGAATCGCGTTCGCTAAGGGTAAATAGGAATAGGCATCGCGAACGCGGAATGGTTATCGCGAACCCGTAGAAGAGAAGGGCTGGGTGTCCTGGGTCTGGCCTATATGAACGCGTTGGCCTGTACGCGAACACGATGGGAAGGGGATGGGGAACTACGCAATCGCGGTCCAGCCCTCGCAAACGCGAAGAAGAAAAGAGGGCTGGGCCCTCAGAGGTCCATATCTCTACGCGAACGTGGAACAGTGACGCGAACGCGGTGAAGGAACAACATGAAGCATTGAGAACGCGTGAGGGAGAGTGCGAACGCGAAGAAGGATTTCACTGGGCAAAACTTGCAGAAAAATCTGATAGCATTCTAAGTGTAAACCTCCAATTCACTCCCGAGCCCTCGGGGCTCCTAACCAATCACACACACTAACTCAATAACATCTTACGAACTTATCGAGCGATAGAATCGCCAAAACAACATCAAAATCAACGAATCTAGCCTCAAAATTACCATTTTCATTTCAAATTTCTTAAACTTTAAACTTTAGATAATTAGGTTCGAAACACGTTAAACGACGTTCGATTTTGATCAAACTTCACAGGAAGCGCTTAACACATATTTAAGACCTGTACCGGACATCATAACCAAAATACGAGCTCGATACCATAGTCTTTTAATCAATTTTCATTTCCCTTTTCAGAAAATTAATTTAACAGAAAAATTCTTTTACTCGGGTTCTAGACCTCGGATTTCGACTCCTGGCACAAGCCCGAGTCCCATATTTTTCTACGGACCCTCCAGGACCGTTAAATCAGGGGTCCGGGTCCGTTTACCAAAAATATTATCCGAAGTCAACTTTAATCATATTAATATCAAAATTCTTCAAATTTTTCACAGATTTCACATATTCCAACATAAAAGCTTTCCGGCTACATGCCTGGTCTGTGCACGCAAATTGAGGAAATTAAAAGTGAGGTTTTCAAGGCCACGAAAGTGCAGAAAAAGGGAGAAATCCGGTGATGACCCTTTGGGTCGTCACATTTTCCACCTCGAAAACAACCGTTCGTCTTCGAACGGACAAAAGAAAGAAGTACCTGCGTTAGGATATAGATGAGGATATCGGCTCCGCATATCAGACTCGGACTCCCAGTTCAATGCCTCGGGAAGCTGACCTCTCCACTGGACACGCACTGAAGGAAAACTCTTCGATCTCAACTATCGAACCTGCCGGTCTAGAATAGCTACTGGCTCCTCCTCGTAAGACAGATCCTTGTCCAACTGGATAGTGCTGAAATCTAACATGTGGGTAGGATCGCCGTGACACCTCCGAAGCATAGACACATGAAACACTGGATGCACGGCTGACAAGATAGGTGGCAAGGCAAGTCTGTAGGCCTCCTCTCCCACACGATCAAAAATCTCAAATGGGCTAATGAACCTAGGGCTAAGCTTGCCCTTCTTCCCAAATCTCATCACGCCCTTCATAGGCGATACACGGATCAATACTCGCTCACCAACCGTGAAAGCTACATCTCGAACCTTGCGATCCGCATAACTCTTTTGCCGCAACTGAGCCAAATGAAGCCTGTCCTGAATGATCTTGACCTTATCCAAGACCACCTGGACTAAATCTGTACCCAATAACCGAGCCTCTCCTGTCTCAAACCATCCCACTGGAGACCGACATTGCCTACCATACAACGCCTCATATGGAGCCATCTGAATGCTGGACTGGTAGCTGTTTTTGTAGGCGAACGCTTCTAAAGGCTAAAACTAGTCCCACGAGCCTCCAAAATCAATGACACAGGCTCGGAGCATATCCTCTAATATCTGAATAGTCCTCTCAGACTGGCCGTCCGTCTGAGGATGGAACACTGTGCTCAACGGAACCTGGGTGCCTAACTCCTGCTGAATCGCTCTCCAGAAGCACGAGGTGAACTGCGTGCCCCGATTCGAAATGATAGATGTCGGCACCCCATGAAGGCGAACAATCTTTCGGATATAGATCTCAGCTAACCTCTCTGATGAATAAGTGGCTGCAATAGGAATGAAATGCGCTGACTTGGTCAGCCTATCAACAATGACCCAAATAGCATCAAACTTCTTTCGAGTCATCGGAAGTCCGGCAACGGAATCCATGGTAATCCTCTCCCACTTCCACTCGGGAAGCTCAATCCTCTGAAACAAACCACCAGACCTCTGATGCTTATACTTGACCTGCTGATAGTTCAAACACCAAGCCACATATGTAACGATATCTTTCTTCATCCTACGCCACCAATAATGCTGCAGCAAGTCATGATACATCTTCGGGGCACCCGAGTGAATAGAATACCGCGAACTATGGGCTTCTGTTAAGATCAACTCTCGAATCCCATTGACATTGGGCACACAAACTTGCCCCTGCAACCTTGAAACACCATCGTCATCTAAAGTCACATTCGTGGCACCTCCACACTGCACCGTGTCTCTCAGGACACACAAGTGAGGATCATCAAACTGCCGATCACGGATACGCGCCAATAATGAAGAACGAGCGACCGTGTAATATAACACTCTGCTAGGCTCAAAAATGTCCAACCTCACGAACCGATTGGCCAATGCCTGAATATCCAAGGCAAGCGGTCTCTGGCTGACCGGAATATAAGCAAGGCTACCCATGCTGGCAGACTTCCTACTCAATGCATCGGCCACCACATTGGCTCTCCCCAGGTGGTACAAAATAGTAACATCATAATCCTTCAATAGCTCCAACCACCTCCGCTGCCTCAAGTTCAACTCCTTCTGCTTGAACAAGTATTGCAGACTCTTGTGATCAGTGTATACCTCGCACGTCACACCATATAAGTAATGCCTATAAATCTTTAAAGCATGAACAATGGATGCCAACTCTAAATCATGGATCGTATAATTCTTCTCATGGATCTTCAATTTCCTTGAAGCATAAGCAATGACTCTGCCATCGTGCATCAATACCGCACCAAGCCTAATACGGGAAGCATCACAATAAACTGTATAAGGCCCTGAACCTGTGGGTAAAACCAATATCGGTGTCGTAGTCAGAGCTATCTTGAGCTTCTGAAAGCTCTTCTCGCACTCGTCTGACCACCTGAACTGGGCACCCTTCTGGGTCAACCTGGTCATTGGGGCTGCTATAGATGAAAACCCCTCCACGAACTGACGGTAATAGCATTCTAACCCCAAGAAACTCCAAATCTCAATCGCTGAAGCTGGTCGAGGCCAATTCTTGACTGCCTCAATCTTTTTTGGTTCTACCTGAATACCCTCTGCTGATACGAAATGACCCAGAAATGCAACTGAACTCAACAAGAACTCGAACTTTGAGAACTTAGCATATAACTATCTATCCTTCAGAGTCTGAAAACCCACTTTGAGGTGCTGCTCCTGGCTGCGGGAGTACACAAGAATATCATCAATAAAGACTATCACGAACAAGTCTAGATAAGGCCTGACACTCGGTTCATCAACTCCATAAATGATACGGGGGAGTCGGTCAACCCAAATGATATGACCAAAAACTCATAATGCCCGTACCGAGTGCAAAATGCTATCTTAGGGACATCAGATGCCCTAATCCTCAGCTGATGGTAGCCAGATCTCAAGTCTATCTTTTAAAACACCTTCGCACCCTAAAGCTGGTCAAACAACTCATCAATCCTCGCCAGTGGATACTTGTTCTTTATCGTCACCTTGTTTAATTGCCGTTAATCAATGTACATCCTCATCGACCCATCCTTTTTCTTCACAAATAACACCAGCGCACCCCAAGGAGAAACACTAGGCCTGATAAAACCCTTCTCTAGCAAATCCTGCAACTGGTCCTTTAACACCTTCAACTCTAGCAGGGCCATGCGATACGGCAGAATAGAAATGGGATGTGTGCCTGGGGCCAGATCACTACATAAATCAATATCCCTGTCAGGCGGCATACTCGACAGGTCTGAAGGGAAAACCTCGGGGAACTCTCGAACAATAGGAACAGAGTCAATAGAAGGAACCTCTGTGCCGGAATCGCGAGCATATGCCAAATAAGCTAAACCCCCTTCTCGACCATGCCTCGAGCCTTAACATATGACATAACACTGCGGGTGGCATGTCCTAGGGTCGCTTTCCACTCCAATCGGGGCAAATCTGGCAAAGCCAAGGTCACTGTCTTGGCGTGACAATCTAAGATAGCATGATACGGGGACAATCAATCCATCCCCAATATAACATCAAAATCCACCATGTATAAAAGCAATAAATCTACTCGGGTCTCAAGACCCTCAAATACTACTACACAGGAACGATAAAATCGGTCGACCACTATAGTTACACCCACTGGTGTAGATACATAAACAAGGATACCCAAAGCATCACTAGGCATAGCCAAGTAGGGTGCAAAATAAGACAACACATATGAATACGTAGATCCATGGTCAAATAGCACTGAAGCATCCTTATCACAGACCAGAATAGTACCTATAATAACAACATCTGAAGACTCAGCCTCTGGCCTGGCTGGCAAAGCATAACACCGGGGCTGAACCTCACCTCCCTGAACCATGTCTCTAGGACGATCGGCTGTTGGCTGACTTCTACCTTTGCCGGTCCGAGCTCTACCTCTACGGTCTCTACCTCCACCTCTATGATCCATACCACCGCCTCTAGCTGGTTGGGCGAGCTGTGGATCACCTGATGCCTGAATAATAGGGTGAGGGCCCTACTGCTGAGAGCTTCTCGGGGCTCGAGGGAAAAACCTGACAATGTGACCGAGGTCACCACAACCATAACAAGACCTCGACTGCTGCGAATGCTGGCCCTATCGACTTGAAGGTCCTCCCTAGAATCTCTGAAGTGGGAGTGCACTGATAGGATGCTGATCTGAATAATGCTGCTGAGAACCACCACCGCCTGGAGTACCATGAGAAACCTGGAGCGCTGACTGAAAGGGCCTCGGTGAATGACCTCTACCATAGGAATCCCTACCTCCAGATGAGGTGCCACTGAACCTACCAGAATGACGAGACCTCTTATCCGACATCTGACCACCTTCTTGTGAGAGGGCCATCTCAACTCTGCGGGCCGCATTGGCTGCCTCTTGAAAGGAAATATCACTACCAGCTCCCATGTCCATTTGAAGATGGATCGGCTGAATCAATCCATCAATAAATCTCCGAACCCTCTCTTGATATATGGGGAGTATCACAATAACATGGCGCGCCAAGTCAATAAATCGAGTCTCATACTGTGTATCCGTCATCGTGCCCTGCTGGAGGCGCTCAAACTGCCTGCGAAGTGCCTCCCGCTGAGTGACTGGGAGAAACTTCTCCAAAAATAACTCCGCGAACTGATCCCATGTCAAAGCTGGAGACCCTGCTGGTCTAGATAGGCAATAATCCCTCCACCAAGTCTTGGCGGATCCCGCAAGCCGCAAGGTGGCAAAATCGACCCCATTGGTCTCCACTATACCCATGGTCCTAAAGATCTCATGACAGCTGAATAAGAAATATTGTTGATCCTCTGATGAAGCACCACTGAATGTGGTGGTGAAGAGATTGGAGAACTGATCAAGTCTCCACAAAGCATCCGAAGACATAGCCGCTTCATCGTCGGCCTGGGCTGTAATACCTGGCTGAGCTGCCACAGCTGGCTGAACTACAGGGACATGAGTTTGGGGAGCTACCTGCTCCGGAGTACGTGTAGCAGGAGTCTAAACCCCTCCTCCAGCCTGAGAAGTGATTGGTGCTACTGGTAGCAAACCCGCTCTAGTGACACTCTCCATAAAGCCCGCCAATCTGACTAGAACTTCGTGGAGATCTGGGGTGACCATGACCCCTCCTGAGACCTGAGCTGGGCCCACCGGAGCTACTGGGCTGGAACCTCCTCGTCATAGTCAATATGAGGCTCCACATCTGGGACTGCTGCCCGGGGTTGAGCTCTACCCCTGCCTCGGCCTCTGGCACCGCTACTAAAAAACTACTGATTTGCGGCTGAATATTTGCGGCCGAAACTATTAGTCACAAATTTGCGACCGATTCAGTCGGAATTTTCAAAAATAATATTTGTTATATTTTTAAAAAAATTTGGCTTAAAATTGCGACTACTTTGGTCGCTCAATTGCGCGGAAGGTATCGCAAATTTTTTAATGGTTTGTGACTGAATCAGTCGTAAATATTAAAATTAAAAATAAAATTAAATTAAAGGTTGCGATCGATGTGGTCAGAATACGCAATTAAAACGAGATCTGACTGGTCAACAGTAGTTGCGACCGAATCGGTCGCAATTTGAAAATTCAAATTTCAATCTTCAAATTTCAAATTTCAAATTTCAAATTTCAACAGTTGCGACCGATTCGGTCACTAATTGTTTTTTTTAATACACCCTAACTCGTTTTTTTCTTCATTCTTCTTTCTTCTCCAACTTTTTTCCCTCTTCTCCCCTCTCCTCTTCTACCCCCAACCCAGTCTATTTGTCAATTTTATCCTCTAATATAACCATATTAGGTATGATTTCCCTCTATCTCACTCCCCCTCTCCCTCACCCTCTTCATCTCCCCCGTTCAGCCGCCCCATGTCCACTCTCCCCCAATTATTTTATTCTTAAGTTGTTTAACTCATTTTTGGTGCAGGAATTCGGCGTCTCATCTCCCCTCCGGTGATAGTTCGGCAGCAGATTTGTTGGTTTATTTTTCAGATTTTTTTGCCATATAATATGTATATAGTAATATTAAAAATTTACTTGTTTAGATTAATTAGCTGTTTTTATTGTTTATATCAATTCTTGTTTAATACTTGTTTATATAAACTCTTGTTTAAAATTCTTGTATAATAAATTCGTTTTTAATGTTTATATTGTTATATTTATTATGTATACTTTATGTTCTTCAAAGTTGTTTATATTTATTTTTAGTACATATTGGATTTAGGATTGCTATATTAGGTTTTTGGTTAATTATTAGGTGTTTGTTTGGCTGTTTTATTTGGAAAGTGGTATAATTAAAAATACAATAGGTTTCTGCTTAAAAATGGCAAGATGTATGACTGAATCTGACACATACTTCACCGGGAATTATCCAGATTTGTGACTGATTCAGTCGTAATTGAATGTTTTTAATAATTTTTTTTATTAATAGTTGCGACAGAATCAGTCTCTACATTTGTGACTAAATCGGTCTCTACATTTGTGACTGCTTCAGTCGCAAATCGCTTAATTTCAAATGTTCCCGCATTTTTCAGTTTGCGACTGAATCCGTCACAGTATTTCGACTGATTTAGTCATAAATATATTGCGACGAAGCATTTTCTGACCGACACGTTTCAATCGCAAATCGGTTGAAAAAATACGATTTTCGACCGATTTGCGACTGATTTGACGGTCACAAATATGCTATTTTTAGTAGTGCATGACCTCGGCCTCTGCCCCTTGCAGGAGCTACTGATGGGGTCTCGGGCTGCTGCGCGGTAGAAGATGAAGCACGTGTTCTCGCCATCTGCGAAATAATAGAGTAGAAAGACAATCCGTATTTGAGAAACAGAATCGCACGATAAGAAAGAACAAAAGTGAAACTTTTCCTAACTCCGTAGCCTATGGAGGATAAATACAGACGTCTCTATACCGATCCCTCAGACTCTACCAAGTTTGTCTGTGAGCAGCGAGGCCTATGCAACATAGAGCTCTGACACCAACTTGTTACGATCCGGATTTCCCACCATCGGGGGTCGCGATGGTACCTACGGTTGGAGCTAGGCATGCCAAACATTTAATCATCTTCGGATAACAACATAACAATAATGAAATATTGAGTTTTTAAGAAAAATGAGGAAGTGTTTTAAAACATAAATAACTGAAAATTCAAAATGTGGAAGTTTAATATTTCACTACCCATGACTGGAATCGCTATCTCACGAACTACTAATGAGTGCTACAAACAAGTCTGAATAGAAAAAAAAATACATTGTGTCTGTCTCGGTACAATGAAAACAAACAAAAATATAGAAAGGGATGTCTGCCTGCGAACGCCATCTAGGCTACCTCGTAGTCCCTGGACTGAAGTCAGCTCCCGCTCAGTGTGCTACTGCTGTGGTCAAAAAGCTGCTCCGGTACCGTGATATATGCAAAAAGCACAGAAGTGTAGCATCAGCACAACCGACCCCATGTGCTAGTAAGTGCCTGACCTAACCTCGGCGAAGTAGTGACGAGGCTAGACAGGACTACCAAATCAACCTGTACAGTTCAATACATATATGCGCAATAAAAGAGGGAAAATGCCAAAAACTAAACAGTTAAAATGGGAGGAAAACATGCTTTGTGGGAGCATAAACCGGATATAAAATCATCAATTTAAGTAGGAACATGGCACAACAATAACTAACAAAACAGGAAAATCAACAATTGCACGGCATCAACCTTTGTGCTTTTACTCTCATTCTCACCCAAGGCAATAAAATAAAATGCACGGCATCACTCTTCGTGCTTTCCCTCACATAACTCTCATTTCATGGCACGGAATGACCCTTCGTAAAATTATAGTCAAATCAGAGCACTGAATGTCCCTTCGTGCATAAATAATTAAAATATGGTACGGAATGACCCTTCGTGCAAATATAATCAACAATGGCACGGAATGACCCTTCGTGCATTGTTCACTCTTCCTCACTCAAACAGCAGTCACAACCAAACGGGCGAGGGAAATGAATAATAATAAGAAATGTCTCGGCAAGGGAAAACACAAATAAACACTAAATTCCGGCAAGGGAGAACAACAACTTTCACATCCCAGCAAGGGAGATAATCAATATACTAAAACCATTCCGGCAAGGGAGATAATCAATATACTAAAACCATTCCGGCAAGGGATTAATCGCATCTCTTTCCAATACTTTCATTTCTTACTCGATAATGTTTTTATCGTTCGAGCCAACGCTCCAAAGAATTCACAATTCATAATTGATTTTAAAAACTCTTCACATTATGTAGAAATCATTAATTAGCTTGGAGGAGTCCCAAAATATACCAAAACAAGTACCAACAAAGAACCACGGTCATGCTAGACACCGGTGTATAGATACTCGTCACCATCCTATACACCGTACTCGATCATTTAGCAATTAGCAATTAATAATACTTTAATCCTGTTCCCTCAAGCCAAAGTTAGATCAAACTTACCTCGGTCCAAAGAATAGCAATCACTCCTCAATTACCGCCTTTCCTCTACATTCCGACTCCTAAACAATGGTATCTAGGCATAGTTAATTCAATAGTATCAATAAAGGCTTAACAACATAATCCCATAGCCTAGAAATGAGTTTCCTGGCATTCTTCCAAAAATACTAAAATTCGACACCGGGACCACATGGTCCAAACACGAGGCTCGGACCAAAACCCATTCACCCATAACCCCACGAGTTCAAATATATAATTTTTTTAAAGATTCGACCCCAAATTGAGGTTGAATCACTCAAAATTCCCAAAACCCTTAATTTCTACGTTGATTTCATGATTTAGGGCTAGGAAATTACTGATTAGTTGAAGAAATTAAGAGGGAATGAAGTTAGGAATACTTACCTATGAAGTTATGGAGGAAGAGGTTCTTAAAACTTGTCTATAGAGGGTGAAGGAGAAGAGATCGTGTAAAAATGATGAAGGAATCCCGAATGTACTGTTTTCTGAAAACTTAAAAAAATCACTGGGTGAAATTGCCCTTCGCGTTCGCGAGAAGGAATCGCGTTCGCGAAGGGTAAACAGGAATAGGCATCGCGAACATGGAATGGTTATCGCGAACGCGTAGAAGAGAAGGGCCTGGGGTCCTGGGTCTGGCCTACGCGAACGCATTGTCCTGTACGCGAACGCGATGGGAAAGGGCTGGGGAACTACGCGAACGCATTCCAGCCCTCGCAAACGCGAAGAAGAAAAGAGGGCTGGGCCCTCAGAGGTCCATATCTTTACGCGAACGCAGACCAGTGACGTGAACATGATGAAGGAACTACATGAAGCATCGCGAACGCATGAGGGAGTGTGCGAACACAAAGAAGGATTTCACTGGGCAAAAATTGCAAAAAAAACTGCTACCATTCTAAGTGTAAAAACGCCCCGAACCACCTCCAATTCACTCCCGAGCCTTCGGGTCTCCTAACCAATCAGACACACTAACTCAATAACATCCTACGAACTTACTCGAGCGACCGAATCGCCAAAACAACATTAAAATCAATGAATCAAGCCTCAAAATCACCATTTTCATTTCAAACTTCTAACGTTAGATAATTTGGTCCGAAACACGTCAAACGACATCCGATTTCGACCAAACTTCACAGGAAGCGCTTAACACATATTTTAGACCTGTACCGAGCGTCGGAACCAAAATACGAGCCCGATACCATAGTGTTTTAATCAATTTTTATTTTCATTTTCCTTAATAATTTCAAAAAAACAACTTAACAGATAAATTTTTTTACTCGGGTTCTAGACCTCGGATTTCGACTCCGGGCACATGCCTGAGTCCCATATTATTCTACGGATCCTCCGGGACCATCAAATCACGGGTCCGGGTCCGTTTACCAAAAATGTTGACCGAAGTCAACTTTAATCATATTAATATCAAAATTCTTCAAATTTTTCACAGATTTCACATATTTCAACATAAAAGCTTTCCGGCTACATGTCCGGTCTGTGCACGCAAAATCGAGGTAACTAAAAGTGAGGTTTTCAAGGCCTCGGAAGCGCGAAAAAAGGGAGAAATCCAGTGATGACCCTTTGGGTCGTCACAACTATTCTCGTAGTTTCGTGCCCCCGGATCACTGTTATTACTCGTTGTATTATTTGCTTCAATTGTCTTATTACCTTGCTGTTGCTATTGTTTCTCTATGGCTTTATTTTTTTCTTTTCTTGAGCCAAGGGTCTTTTGGAAACTGCCTCTCTACCTCCATAAGGTATGAGTACGCCTGCGTACACACTACCCTCCCCAAACCCCACTTGTGAAATTTCACTGGGTTTGTTGTTATTGTTGTTGATTGCCTATGTTGACCCTTCTGGACACATTGGACTTGTCTGTTCATAAGACGAACTATATATATTCATTAGGGAAAAAGGCCAAATTTACCCGTGTACTATTGGAAATAGTCCACAATCTACATTTACCGTCCATTATACCTTCCTTCTGAATTTACCCCTATCGTTAGCAATGTAACAAAAATACTCCGGTTTCTAACAGAAATCTACCGTGGCTATTCAAACACCACATCGTCTTACATTAGGGTGAGGTGGCATGCCACCTCACTGCTCCAACCCTATTTTGCCTCTTCGCTCCTGCCACTTTGCCCACTTCCCCAATCTCCTAAACCCATTTACTCCCCCCCTTGACCACCCTCACTAGTAAAGATTTCAACAAAGATTGCTGCACCAAAACTAGCTATTATTCGATTATGGATGCCTAATGCAATCATTAAACAAGAACTAGTCAAAGTCAGTATAATGGACATTGTGTATGAATGAAACAAATGAACTCTAATCTTTCATAAGATAGAGAAAAACAATTATGGATAGTTTTTGAAATTATGTCGCTTACCTCATGCCCCTAGTACCCCAGTTACAAGGGCAGTCATGCCATGAAGAGACCATCTTCCATCTCCATTGTTGTTTTCAATCTGTGCCACGCCGTAATTTCTTCTTAATATTTTTCTAAGTTTCAGATGATTAATTTGTGGCTTGATGGAGAAAGAGTGCGTACGTGGGTGTTCTTCAACGGGGGCAGTAAAGGGGGAGGTTTGAATGGGTTTAGGAGATTGGGGAGGGGTAGGGTGAAGTGGCAGGAGAGGATTGGAGTGGTGATGTGGCATGCTACGTGGCGTCCACCTCACCCAAATGTCTGATGATGTGGGGTTTGAATAGCCCCTGTGGATTTGTCTTAAAAATTAGGGTATTTGTAATTATTTTGTTAGTGGTAGGGGTGAAGTTAAACGGAAATTATAACGGAGGGTAAATGCGGACTCTTTCCTTACAGGGGGTAAAATCTGGCCCTTTTCCCTACTCTATTGATTATGACCTTTTTTTTACTGGTCTGAAATATAAAGCTTAAACCATTTTGTTGAACTGTCTGCAGTAACGCAAGTGTTTTAAGTCTCATTAACATTTTCCGAGTGCAAGTCATTTTGTTTGGGTTCCCTGCAATTATTGAGCGGTCCCTTATTGACAATCAACAATTATTTATTGAGTAATTCTCACTATAAATGAACTGTTCAACTAGCTTTATTTATCTTTGGTAACTGAATGACACACTCACTGCCTATAATGTTTTTGTTATTGTTGCCTTATATTAAGTGAGACTCTATAAATTTGATTGAGAATGTCAAGGGGTTGATAAGTGGCTAGTAGGAGACTAGCAAAGCCTTGATTTAGGTCCCCCAAAATTTTCAATAATGAATTTTATAAATTTATTTCAAATTAGACAATATTAATGTTTGTATAAAAAATAAAAGAAATACAAAAAAATGTGAAAAAATAAAAAGAAAAGAAACGCGTCTACACTTAAACAGTAAAACAATTTTAAAACTTTGAATTAAATTACTTAAATCTTCCTAAAGTAGTAAATATATTTTTTACAATAATATCAAAGGTAACATATTGCATACATGTCTAACACCTTATTTATTTAAAGTTTTCCTTTCAAATATAAATAATAATATTACTATGTGAAGTTAAAGACTCTATGTCATTATTTGCAAATTTGAAATAGTTACTCCTATAGTCGGTTTGGTTTGTTTTTTTCCGGTTTTTTCCTAATAAAAACCAAAACCAAACCAAATTTGATCGGTTTTTAAAATTCAAAACCAAAACCAAATCAAACCAAATAGTATCGGTTTTTTTGGTTGGTTTGATATGATTTTCGATTTGATTCGAGTTTTTGGATTTTTATGAATCACCCTACGTACAACATATCTGCAAGGATAACAACGGGACCTATTAGTTTTTCTTTATATCATTGGCACTTATATTAATTAATAGTTGTTGGATTTTTTTTTTAGTAAATCAAAACTAAAATATAGTAAATTAAAACTATCGTTCTCTTTAACATTTTACTTTTCGACCGCGCGCAAAGCGCCGGTTAATTTACTATAGTTTATAATTTTATATTTTTGGGCCCCAACATTTGGGGGCTAAGGCTAGGGTTTCGCCTGCCTTACCCTAGAGTCGTGCACATGTTGTGATTCCTTGTTAAGAAAAAGAAGGTTTTATCCCAATTGGCTGCAGAAAGTTTTGCCAGTTTGATCTCTATAATGGGTACCTCGGCAAATTTAGCATCCTCCTAACCACTAGACAACTTCTGATATTTAGACTAATCTTTTTATTTGTACTTTAATTTGTTTGGTGTCAAAGAAATACTATAAGTGTTCCAAAAGAGTGATCTTAGTATATCCTAATTAAAGTACATCACATTGTTATATTAAATATCACCAAACGATGTAAGAGGATATTTTATTTTATTTTTGGTAATTAAAGTATTTTATTTACCAAGTAACAATATTTACAGTTCGTACATTCTATTATAAAACTCTAGCATACCTCCTACTGGGCATAAACGCCCCAGCTAGGAGATACCTATCCTTAAAAAACTTCTACTACTACTCCTATGAAATAAAAAAGATCCTATTCCCGTTGACAGATATGTTGAAAAGATCAAGGATGATCCCTTCATCCATGGCCAGACGACAATGTTGAATGCTTTGAGAACACAAAGATAGAAGAAGAGCCACCGCATGCTCCTGATCGTCACGACTATCACTGTCGAGTAGCTCCACAACTGAAGAAATACATCCATCGGCTTGAGCTATAGAAGTCGTAGAATCTTCAGTGATGCCCAAATTTTTCAAAATAATAAGAGTGTCCCTTGCTAGAGCTGTATCTTCTAGAAAAGGAATCAACTTTGGAATTAATTCTGAAGGTGTAATCTCCAGCTCCAGTGGCAGCAGCACCCCAAGTCAGTTTCACTTCTGTAATGTCAGCTCACGGATGCAAAATCTTCGCCGACATTTTACTTGCTTCACATGCGAAAAATACCTACGAGGATAATGTCCAAGTTCCCGATACCCCACCTGAACAATTATTGAAAAGATTGGAAGTTGCTTGGAATAATGATGCTTTAACAACCCTTAAACTTATTTGTAATTTAAGGGGTGTTAGAGGTATTGGAAAATCAGTAAAAGAAGGGTTTTATATTTCTTCTTTATGGCTTCATATTTACCATCCTAAAACCCTAGCATGCAATATTAAAGCCATAGCTAATTTCGGGTATTTTAAAGATGTGTTAGAGATTTTGTATAGATTACTTAATGGTCATGAAGTTAGAAAAAATGAAAAAGAAGAGTGGGAGGAAAAGAAAAAAAAGATCTCCTATGTGAGTAAAGGAAAGGCGAAGAGAATTAGATTGGAGAAAACTACAGCTAAGGCAAAGAAATTATTGGATAGGTATACACAAGATTGTAATTTTCAATTCTTGTATGATAAAGTTTCTAGTTTCTTTGCTAATGCTCACTACAAGAAAGTGAGGATACGATGATATTTATTTAGTGACATTTGAAATAAATGTCGGAAAAACGTAAACTTTATGTCATTTATGAACAAATATCGTAAAAATTACGACATTTGATACAAAATGTCACAAAACAATGACATTTGATATAAAATATCGTAAAAACAACAATATTTATGAAGAAATATCGTAAAAAGTACAACATTTGATACTAAATGTTGCAAAAAATAACATTTGATATAAGATGTCAATAAAACAACGATATTTGATATAAAATGTAAAAATATAATGATATCTGATACAAAATATAGTAAAAATACGATGTTTGAACAAAATATCGTAAAAGTTATGAAATTTGGTACAAATGTAAAAAAATGAGTTCTACTTTAAATGTCATATTATGGGTTGATAATTACGAACATGTACATCTAATGTTGAAACTTTCTATATTTTTTAATTGTTAAATTATTCTTTGTCTAGAATCAAAACAACATTATTTATATTATTAAATATTTAAAATATTGTGATATTTATCCTCCGAATAAACGAGTTATACGATTGTCGATTAATGTCTTAAAAGTTGTTTTGGGACTCATCACTCCTGGACGAGGCACTTGTTGCAACAATTCATGTGTGAGGCCTACGCCACAAATGTCAAATTGTGCATCTTGGACACGCCTATCCTCAGCGTTCGAGAGTTAATACGTAAATCATATATTAAATTTTCTAATTAGTAATACTGACCCTCAAAATAATTTAACAAATACATGATAATAGTTCTATTCATACATATAAATATGAAGATTGAGATTAACTAAAATGTCTAGTCATAGTATTGCATTTTTATTATTTGAGTGGGAGCATCATAAAGGTAAATATTATTTGATTATTTCTTTTGAAAATAAATAGTCGAAATTTATCTTCACTTGCTATTGCTCTTTGTTTCGTAGCTTTATGTCTCTCAAAATTATGAGACTTTTATTCTTTTACTATAATTATACTTATTTCTGAAGGAGTAATATTTTAAATTATAATACTTATAAAGTTTATTGATTATTTACTTTTTGAGAGCTAATTAAATGTGTAGTTTGTTAATATATTTTTAAAATATTTAATATTTTAATTATTTGAAAGTTCAGATGTTATAGTTGATTTGTGTAATACTCCGCATTTTTTAAATAAGAAAATATAGGTCTTTAGATAAATAATAATAATAATAATAATAATAACGATAATAATATAAAAAGATAAGAAAAGGTAAAAGAAAAATATTATAAATAGGATAAAAAGATAGTGGGCTAAAACCCATGAAAAAGACTTGATAAAGTCAAAAAAGGAAAAAGAAAAAAAGGGTTTCACCTTTGTTCTGGGGCAACCTAGTCCCAAAGAAAGAAGCTAAATACACCAACAATCGAGTTATCATATTTGAGAAGATAGAGCCACTTTGCACGTGAAGATTAGAAAGGGATTAAGGGAAGTCTTGGTTCTGCAAATTGTGGAGCAAAATAGAGAAGGAAGAGTTAGGCGGAAGCTTTGGTTCCACAAGAAAAGTTATTTCCAGCCACAAATTATCTAGATTTCAAGGTGTTTTAGTCAATATAATTGTCTGCAACCATTGTTAATTCTAAATTCAAGGTATATCTTATTAATCCATTGATATAGGTATTCTTAATTTATTATAGTTTGAGTTAAATAGTGATGTTGGTAACTTAGTGAGTTTCAATTAAATTGGATATAAGATAAATACTCATGAACAAGATTAATTTTTTTTATTCTAAGTCATTGGGTAATATTCTGGTAGTTACTTTTGAAGTATTGTGAGTGTTTGCGAAGTATTACGTGAAATAGAGTAAATTGCTAATTTTTCAAGCAACTCAAATTCTTCTTCCCATTCTATTGTAGTACTACTGAAGTGATTAAGAGAGAATTAACCTTCATATTCTAGAGGAATGAAAAATAATTTTTTTTTTATCAAATACGGCAGGTTTAGACCAGTTACATTGGTAGTTCACGAAGTTGATATATGGATTGATTTTGTAATGATATAGGTGGTTGAAGAAGTGAACCAAGTGCTTGCAAGTTGCAAGCGACCACTACAAATTATAACTTTTCATTATTTTACTCTTCTTTTCAAAAAAAAAAAAGAAAGTAATGAATAAACATGCTAAGGAGTATCCTATCGGATTTGTTCGAATTCTAAGAAAAGGAGCAACTTCAAGTTTTGTCTATGGCTCTGTATATAAACTGTTGGACTTTAAGCCATTGGGCTTTAAAGTAGAAGAAGTGTGAATTAAAAATTGAGGGCAATTAAATGGAGGGAAAATGAAAATTTGAAGAAGTGAAATTTTGTCTTGCACTTTGTCCCTCATTGGTAAGGGACAACCACATTTGTGTGCTTATATATAGAATCACTTCTTAAAGATCTTAAAAGGAGTTGAAGAGAATGAACCCTCGCGCCGTCGTCGTCGCTTGCTCGGTTCGGCTTCGGCTTCGGCTTCGAATTTGGATTTGTCAAATGATCGATAAGATTATTTTTGGACAAAATTTATTTAATAATTAACTAAATGCCAAATCATTGCTGAAAATACGCTAGAACCCTGCTGAAGGTTCAGAGGGCTCTATGACGGCGGTTCTGCCGCGACCGCGACATGCAACGTATTCTTGTGAAAAGGCACCTTTTCCAGACACCTCTTCTGATAATTGCCTATAAATTCTGAGGCATGGCTCCATTTTTTAGACAAGAAAAATACTCCAGAACTTCTTTCTTTCTGAATATACTGCGTCCTAATTCGCAGTATTTCTCCTCTCTCTCAAATTCGTAAGTGTGATTTTGCTCTGTTCTTTGAGTTCGTTGGTATCCTGCAGTTTGTATTACCACTGTTGCAGGAAGTTTTATTCCGTTTTATACTGGGAGGATTTAATCAATTACCTTGGCAACGTGTGAGGGGGTTAAAATAGCTTAAGGACACAAAAAAAACTTGTGGACTCAGAATATTTCTGATTCTCTACTATTTTCCAATTTTCTTTAATTCTCCTAACAGTTTTTCTGATTTTTGGTTTAACACAGTAATGCTCACAAGCTTAAGGAATTTTATAATTATTATCGTGTCACGACCCAAATTCCATACCCGATCGTGATTGCGCCTCTCGTGAAGACAAGGCCAGCCAACAACCCCAAATCATCTATTTAACAGCTATTAAACATAAATGAATAGAAAGTATAACTCATTGCATTAAAACTATTAATTTCATCCCAATACAACCCGACAGGGGTGTCACAAGTCATGAGCATCTAAAGGAGTCCAAATACCATTACAAGACCAGTAATGTACAATACGGAATTTTTAAAGTAAAAAGGGTAAAAAAATCCGGTGCCACGGACATTGGCGGTCACCTGGCTCAGCTATAGTAGCAAATCTCCAATCAGCTCAAACCCGCTACCGGGTAACAAATACATG
>MU735230.1:4262-15385 GCA_026770625.1 Nicotiana glauca
ACTTCTGTGCATTTTTGCACAGGTCCATGTTTTGAGCAGCAGCAGCAGCAGTAGTTCGGGAGCTGGATTTTATTATCACGAGACTGAGGTAGCCTTGCAGGCGTCCGCATGCCTGGCGTCTCTTCTTATGTTTTTCATTTATACTGTTGCCTCATTGTGTCGAGACAGACATTTGTTATATTTCTTTCAGACCTTTATATGTAGTTTATTCTTAGTGGTTCGTGAGTATGTGACACCAAATCTTGGGTAGAGAATATTGTTGATCATTTCGTATTTATTTTAGACTTATAAAATTAGACTTCCGCAGTTATTTTTGTTATTATTAATGATGTTATAAATTGACAACAGAATGGTTTTACTAATGGAAACGGTAAGTAAGTTGGCTTTCCTAGCTACCGCGAGTAGGCGCCATCACGATCCCGATGGTGGGAAATTCGGGTCGTGACATGAAAAGATGAGGGTACTGGCTGCGTATATCCCGCTCGGTCTCCCAAGTCGCATCCTCGGCCGGCTGACCCCGCCACTGAACCTTTACTGAAACAATGTTCTTTGACCTTAACTTTCTTATCTGCCTGTCAAATATAGCCATTGTCTCCTCAACATAGGATAGATCCTTGTCCAACTAGACTGAACTAAAATCCAACACGTGCGATGGGTCACCATGATTCCTTCGGAGCATCGAAACATGAAATACCGGGTGAACTTCGGTCAAACTGGGAGGTAAGGCAAGCTCATAGCCAACATACCCAACTCGCCTCAAGATCTCAAAAGTTCCAATAAACCTCGGACTCAACTTTCCTTTATTCCCAAACCTCATGACGCCTTTCATAGGCGAAACTCGAAGCAGCACCCGCTCACCATCCATATATGAAGCATCACAAACCTTCCTGTCCGCGTAGCTCTTCTGTTTGGACTGGGCTGTATGGAGTCTATCCTGAATCATCTTAACCTTATCCAATGCGTCCTAAACCAACTTTGTGCACAATAGCCTGGCCTTACCCGGCTCAAACTAGCCCATCGGAGATCTACACCTCCTACCATATAAATCCTCATACGGCGCCATCTAAATGTTTGAATGATAAATGTTTTTGTAAGCAAACTCCGCCGATGGCAAGAAATGATCCCAAGACCCTACAAACTAATTCACATACGCACGAAGCATATCCTCAAGAATCTAAATAGTGCGCTTGGACTGTCCATTTGTCTGGGAGTGAAAGGCTGTGCTCAACTCCACCCGAGTACCTAACTTCTGCTACACGGCTCTCCAGAACCGCGATGTAAACTGAGTACCTATGTCCGAAATAAAAGAAACTGGAATACCATGCAAACAAATGATCTCCCGGATATAAATCTCCGCCAACTGCTCCGATGAATAAGTGGTACACGTAGGAATGAAATGAGCAGACTTGGTCAGTCGATCCACAATGATCCAAATGGCATCAAACTTCTTCAAGGTTCGTGGAAGTCCAAACACAAAGTCCATGGTGATGCGCTCCCAATTCCACTCCAGAATCTCTATCTGCTGAAGCAACCCACCCGAGCGCTGGTACTTATACTCCACCTGGTGGCAGTTGCGGTATCTAGACACATAACCAACTATATCTTTCTTCATCCTCCTCCACCAATAGTGATGTATCAAGTCTTGATACATCTTCGCAGCACCCGGATGGATGGAATACCGCGAACTATGGTCCTCTACTAGAATCAACTCTCGAAGTCCATCAACATTGGGCATACAAATCCGGCCCTGCATCCTTAATACCCTGTCATCTCCGATGGTCACATCTCTGGCATCTCCACATTGAACCTTGTCCTTAAGGATAAGTAAATAAGGGTCTTCATACTACTGCTCCCTGGTATGATCAAATAAGGATGACCGGGAAACCACGCAAGCTAGAACCCGATTGGGTTCCGAAAGATCCAATCTCACAAACTGGCTAGCTAAGGCCTAAACATCCATCGCCATAGGCCTCTCTGAAGTTGGTAGATATGCCAAACTCCCCAAACTCTCCTCCTGGCGACTCAAGGCATCCGCTACCACATTGGCCTTGCCCAGGTGATACAGGATAGTGATATCATAATCCTTCCGCAACTCTAACCACCTCCTCTGAAGCATATTTAGATCCTTTTGCTTGAGCAAGTGCTGCAAGCTCTGATGGTCAGTATATATCTCACAAGGCACACAGTACAAATAATGACGCCAGATCTTCAAGGCATGAACAATGGTAGTTAACTCAAGGTCGTGGACATGGTAATTCTTTTCATGTATCTTCAACTCTCTGGACGCGTAGGCAATCACCCTACCGTCCTGCATCAACACCGCTCTAAATCCAAACCTCGAACCAGTAGGCAACATCAAAATTGGGTCTGTAGTCAAAGCTGTTTTGAGCTTCTGAAAGCTCGCCTCACACTCCTCTGTCCACTGAAATGGGGCACCCTTCTAGGTCAATCTAGTCATAGGGGCCGCAATCGATGAAAATCCCTCCACGAAACGAGGGGAGTAGCCCGCAAAACCAAGGAAACTATGAATCTCTATAGCTGAGGACGACCTGGGCCAACTCTGTATGGCCTCTATCTTCCTTGGATCCACCCGAATACCCTCACTCGAAATCACGTGGCCTAAGAATGCCACAGAACTAAGCCAAAACTCACATTTTGAGAATTTTGCATATAACTTCTTCTCCCTCAAGGTCTGAAGCACGATCCTCAGGTGCTGCTCATGATCTTCCCCACTCTGGGAATACACCAGAATATCATTAATAAAAATAATAACGAACAAGTCAAGATATGGTCTGAACACACTGTGCATCAAATGCATGAAAGCTTTTGGGGCATTGGTTAGCCCAAATGACATAACAAGGAACTCGTAGTGACCATACCGAGTCCTGAAGGCAGTTTGCGGGATATCTGGCTCCCGAATCTTCAACTTATGGTAACTTGAGCACAAGTCAATTTTAGAAAACACCTGTGCACCTTGAAGTTGGTCAAATAGATCATCAACATGAGGCAAAGGATAATGTTTCTTCACGGTAACCTTGTTCAACTGGCGATAATCAATACACATACGCATTGAATCATCCTTCTTCTTCACAAACAAAATAGGAGCACCCCACGGTGAAATACTGGGTCGAATAAAACCCTTACCAAGCAATTTCTGTAAGTGATCCTTCAACTCCTTCAACTCAGTGGGAGCCATACGATACGAAGGAATGGAAATGGGATGTGTGCCCGGTAACAAATCAATGCCAAAATCAATATCTCTATTGGGTGGCATGTCGGGAAGATCAGCTGGAAACACATCGGGATAATCCCGTACCACTGGAACTAAATCAACAGAAGGGGTATCAGCACTGACATCTCTCACATAAGCTAAATACGTAGCACACCCCTTCTCAACCATGCACTGAGCTTTAAGAAAAGAGATAACTTTACTGGGAGTGTGATCTAAAGTACCACTCCACTCAAAATGTGGAATACGTGGCATAGCCAGTGTCACGGTTTTGCAGTGACAATCAAGAATAGCAGTATAGGGCGACAACCAGTACATGCCTAAAATAATCTCAACATCAACCATACTGAGTAACAATAAATCCGCTCTGGTCTCAAAACCATAAATAGTAACCAAACATGACCGATAAATGTGGTCCCCAATAAGAGAATCCTCCATAAGAGTAGAAACATAAACGGGGGCACTCAAACAATCCCGAGTCACACCCAAATGTGGAGCAAAGTAAGAAGACACGTAAGAATAAGTAGAACCCGGATCGAATAGAACCGAGGCCTCTCTATAGCAAACCAGTATAATACCTGTAATGACGGAGTTGGAGGCAACAACCTCGGTACGAGTAGGAATAGCATAATATCTTATCTGGCCCCTCTCTCGAGGGCAGCCTCTTTTTCCCCAAACTCCACCCCTAGCCGGCTGGCCAGGTGGGGTAGGAGCTGGAGCTGTGATTATGGCCTGGGAACTCTGCTGAGCGCGTTATGGCTGAGAAGTCTGTGGGGGCGCACTCCTCCCAAGTCTAGGGCAATCCCTCACCACATGGCAGGTGTCTCCACACTCAAAACAATCTCTAAGAGGGCGCGGTGGTTGTGACTGGCTCGGGACAGGCCTGCTGGACTCACCTCCGAATGCACCTCGCGCAGGAGGCGCGCTAGAAATTGGAGGTGCATAGTAAGGCTCCTGAGGTATACGCGGAACTGGAGCACTACTGGCTACTGGAAGAGCTGAATGAACGGGGTAACCCACATAACCCCTACCATGATGACCTGCTAATAGGGTACGGGCACCAGAGTAGTGACCCGACTCTCGAGACCTCTTGGCCTCCCTTCCCCTCGCTCCTTGGCGAGCATACCCTCAATCCTCCTAGCAATGCTCGCTACCTGCTGATAAGGATTGTCCATCTCCAACTCTCAAGCCATGCTAGATCTGATGGGTGGGATAAGACGCTCAATGAACCTGTGAACTCTCTCCCAAACTGTAGCAACCAATGCCGGTGCATGCCTGGCAAACTTGGTATAATGGATAGCATACTCCGAAACGGTCATAGCACCCTGGCGCAAATGCTTAAACTCTGACAAACTCTGTCATAAACATATCCGAGAATTGGGTCCAAGTCAGTGAAGCAGCCTCGACTAGACTGTCTATCTCATAAGTGCGCCACCAATCATAAGCGGCTCCTCGAAGCTGAAAATCAGTGAAAGAAACCCCGCTGGACTCTACTAAACGGTGGCACTTCTCTTGAAATCCCAAGGCATCATCTGATGCTAATCCACTAAACACTGGGGGATCATACTTCTTTAACCTCTCAAGTCTTCGCTGCTCGTCCTCTGAAGCAGCTGACCCGTCCTCGGGTTGAACTGGTATTGTAGGCGGTCTAGGAACAACCTTGGGAACCTGCTCAACCTGCACTTGCTGCTCAAGAATGCGGGCGGTAGGAGTCTGTGCTCCTCCCCTAGCCTGGGATGTGGCTGCAGCAAGGGGAAGCAACCCTGCCTGATCCAAGCTGGTGTACATACTGATAAACGGAGCCAAAGCCTCCTGGAGAGCTGGAGTAGTAGTGGCAGTAGTAGGCATGCCAGATGCCTGGGCTCCGGCTGGATCTGCTAGTGGTGCCTCGCCAGCAGCTCGCGCAGGTGCTCTGGATGTACCACGTGCCCGTCCTCGACCTCTCCCCCGGACCCGGCCTCTGACAGTTGCAGGAGGGGGCGCGTGTGCCTGATCATCTCGAGTAGCACGTGTCTTCACCATCTGTGAGAGAATAGAAGATAGAAGTTTAGAATTGATGTCAAAAATATCGCATGACAAAGAATTCAAATGAAATGAAGATTTTTCCTAAATAGTTACATAGCCTCTCGTAGATAAGTACAGACGTCTCCGTACCGATCAGCGAGACGCTAATAAATCGGCATGTGTTTCGTGACTCCTATGAACCTAGAGCTCTGATAGCAACTTATCACGGCCCCAGTTCGCCCTCCGTGAACACGTCGTGATGGCACCTAGTTCCTATAACTAGGTAAACCTAACAATGCGGAACAACAACATAACTTGCAGAATAAATTATTTAAAAATGAACAATTAAAAGAAACCTGTATAAAATATACCGCTCGGCATATATTACTCAATAATGCGGAAGTCTACAACATCACCCATAAATTAGGAAACTCATAGGAAACACAGGCTAAAGAAGTACTGTAAATGCTCTAATCTCCAGAGTGACTACATCAAAGGTACGATAGAAAACTAAGTACTACGGATAGAATAAAGAAGGAGACTCTTTGCTCTGCAGACACTGCAGATATACCTCAAAGTCTCTGTAGCTCTCCCCGCCTCAAGGGTAGTGCGCATGAGTGAAGGTACCTGGATCTGTACATGAAAAACATGCGCAGAAAGGGCATGAGTATACCATAGCGGTACTCAGTAAGTGTCAAGCCTAACCTCGGTAGGGTAGTGACGAGGAAGGTCAGGGCCCTACTGAGATAAAACACAATATATGATAGGATAAGGAAAACAGTATAGATAACGTCTATAGTGAGAATTTAAACAGGATAATTAAGGGAAATAGTAATAGGAAGCAGAAACAAAACAATATAAGGATTACTGCTCATATCAGGAAGTAATAGTGGGGGATCTCTTGGTATCCTCGTCATATACACTAGGGATCTATTGGTATCCCGAGGATCTGTTGGTATCCTCATCATATACACTAGGGATCTCTTGATATCCCGAGGATCTCTTGGTATCCTTATCATATACACTAGGGATCTCTCGGTATCCCAAGGATCTCTTGGTATCCTCGAATATTACATTTTCATGTGCCAGGGATCTCTTGGTATCCTGCACCTCAGTCCAGAATATAATAAGTACAGGGGGATCTCCCGGGATGTCGTCCCGTAGTCCCAATTTAAAACACACAATAACAGCCCAAATATTAAGCTAAATGCTAAACTCAGAAACAAGTAATGAAAAATCCTAGCCAAATCATGCTTCACGGAGTATAAACAAGTCAGTTAAAACACTTAGGCAAGTAATTCACATAAACATGCTACTCTAAACTAGCATAGGATAAAACTTGCAATTCAAAATAAACAAATAAGCAGGAAAACTCAATTTAAATACTTCAAGTACAAAAGTATTTCCAACAATTAGCTCAAGTGTGTGCTCTTCACCTCACTTACAAGGCATTCAATTACCAAATATCATATTCTAAGGGGAAAGGTCCCCCACACAAGGTTAGACAAGCTACTTGCCTCAAATCGGCTACAAAATCAACTCTAAATCACACTTTTGCCACGCGTATCCGACTCCAAATGGCCCAAATCTATTCAATTCAATTACATGTCATAATTAACATCTCAAGCAACTGATTCTACTATTAAATTTAAAGACAAGATGCGAAATTAGGTAAAATGAACAAAACGCCCCTCAGGCCAACGTCTCGGAATTCACGAGTCTAACCATATAAAAATATCCCAAATCAGAGGTCAAACACCCACTCAAAACTCAATAGTTTGGTCTATGAAATTTTCCCCATTTTTCATTCAAATATCCAAAATTAAGGAAGAATTCGTAATTAGATTAGTGGGTTTTAAGCATAAGGGAGTAAAAAATTGTTACCCAATCGTTGCCCTCGAAAAACCTTCAAAATTGCTCCCAAATTCGAGCTCCCAAGCTTGTATTTTGAAAAAAATGGCTAACCCTCATTTTTGAAATGTCAAATACTGTCCAGACATTCAATGCATCGCGATCGCGGAGATTAGCTCGCGTTCACGGAGAAGAAAAATGAAAGATGTCAAAAATGCCCTTCGCGATCACGAGGGGTAGGATGCGAACCCGAAGGCCCGGTAAAGCTACACGAACGTGCGGTCTGTAACGCGATCGCGATTAAGGAAAATACTGAGATCCAGAAGCTGCTCTACGCGAATGCGTGTAACCATTCGCGAACGCGAAGAACGAACTGGCATAGGTAACGCGATGAAGTTTATGATAACGCGATGAAGGAACTGGCCACCCTCCAAGATTACACTACGCGAACGCGAGAGGGAGGCCATGATCGCGAAGAGGAAAAGTCTGAACACCTGAGATTAGTGTTTCTACAATTTTTAACAACACAAAAATGCTCCGTTGAGCATTCGAAACACACCCGAGGCCCCTGTGACCTCCACCAAACCTATTGACTTATCCCATAACCTCATTCAAACTCGCACCAATCCTTAAACCACCTAAAACAACACCGAAAACTCGAATTAATCAAGGATTTGAGCCTAAGAACTTCAAATTTCATCAAAACACGCTTTCAATAAAAAACCTAACCAAAACACACCCGACTGACCTGAAATTTTATACATACGTCCCAAATGACATGACGGAGCTACTGCAACTTCCGAAATTCCAATCCGATCCTTGGATCAAAAACTCACTGTCGGACCGAAAACTTCAAAAATTCAAACTTCGGTATTTCAAGCCTAAATGAGCTACAAACTTCCAAAATACATTCCTAACATGCTCCCGACCCTGAAATCACCTAACGGAGCTAACGGAACCATCGAATTTCCATTCCAAGGTTGTCTTCACACTTTTGTGACTATGGACCATTTTTCAACACTTAAGCTCTCATTTAGGGACTAAGTGACCCAAAACTCTCCGAAACCCAACATTGAACGTCCTAACAAACCAAAATAGCAGAAATAAAATTAGGGAAAGCAGTTAATGGGGGATCGGGGCGTTAATTCTTAAGACAACCGGCTGGGTCGTCACACTAAAGAAACCTTGAAAATATTTTTCATTAATGTCTCATCTTGTTTCGTGTCTTTTAGAGTTGCAAGATACTCCTTGCAGTTTCTCTTCCAATGCACTTTCTTCTTACAGTGAAAATATTCAGTATCATATACTCACTGCAAGATCAAATCTTCAGAAAGCTCTTTACCAAGCTTGTACCCCATAATCTCATGTTCTTCGGTAAGAAAAATCACATGATTGACAAGGGGTCTAAATAGAGAGTTTTCTATGTCCAACTGTGTATCAACCATCTTCTTAAGATATTCAATGATTGCAGTTGGATCCATATTCTGATGTTTCCTCTGGAGCTCAAAACTCATAGAAGCGAGAATGATGTGTTTAATAGCAAGTGATTTTTTCAAGTGTTTATGATAAACCTTGGTGCCTTGAACATTATTCTCTGGTGGGATTATCTTTGCAGGCTTATCAATCACATCAATAAGCTTTTCATGCATGAGAACAATTCTCAAATTTCTATATCAACCATCAAAATTTGGTCCTACCAACTTGTTTGTCTGAAGTATTTCATGCAGTGATATAACAAACATATTGAGAAACTAAAATATAGAAAAGAAAAGGCAATAATATAAGAACATATTTACATATATCATAAAGACATGGATTTTTATCTAAATGATATTCCACTAATTATTTTAAACTATTTACCCTTATTATAGTTTACGAAATCTTTATTTTTATTAGTGGAGTAAATGAATCCTTTAACAATATATGTGAGCCCCTTGGTCAAGTCGTTTCTCATATATATTTTAAAGATACGTATCTTCCCAATTGTATCCCCATACAATTTCCTTAAATAGCTCTATGTCAAATAATTCCCGGGTAGCCAGGTCGATCCTATTGGCATAGTTGAGTTCAACCATCATGATAGAAAAGAACTTATTAAATTTTATACTCCCCGAGTAGTCCAAGCGTCTAGTGTAAAATTAAATAATTCTTTCAATCCATACATCCAATGCAATAAATAATTTTAACATATTCTCGAACTATAAGTCTCTTGGTAGTCAGGCCGCTCCTCATAAACAAGAAATAAGTAAAATTATTTACTTTAATGGATAGCTCAATAATAAAATATCTTATATTTTATTATTTAAGAACTCAAATTTTAGTAAGAAGGAATTGTTACTAAAATAGTTTTTAATAACATGAAGATCAAATCTTTTATAGCATGTGAATTTAGTTCAAGTTGTCTACATGCTTATCCTAAATTAATTTACATCACATGTAATAAATAATTTAAAGTTATGTAATGAACAAGCACGTGCCATAAAAACGAAATTCAACATCTTCTAACATGTTTACCTTATATATCACATATATCACAAAAATATAATTCATGCCAGAATGTTATTATTAATTAACATCTCATGAACTAACAACAATTAAAATAACAGTAGAATCCAACAACAACAACAACCAAGTATAATCCCACCAAAATAATAGTAGAGTCCAATAACTATTAGAGATTACAATCGTATCTAATACAAAAACTTCAAATTTGTCACAACCCAATTCCCAAACCCGGTCGTGATGGCGCGTCTCGTGAAGACAAGGCCAGCCAGACCATCTCAGAACACCACTTAAAGCAATTAATCAGTTATATAACAATTCGAATATGAATAAATCAATATAAATAAAACCCAATACAGCCGACCGGGGTGTATTGGGTTGTATTTATATTTATTTATTCATATTCGAACTGTTATATAACTGATTAACTGCTTTAAGTGGTGTTCTGAGATGGTCTGGCTGGCCTTGTCTTCATGAGAGGTGCCATCACGACCGGATTTGGGAATTGGGTTGTGACAAGTTGGTATCAGAGCAAGGAATTCCACCGCTTCGAGGTGAGTAATACTTGGGAATGATATCCTGAGGGTTTGAAACCCCGGATTTTCACATCTTAGTGATGTATTGAGGTGACTTGCACACTGGACCTGAGTGTGGGGTAGAGCACCGTTGGGGATCGTGACTTGGTCCGTCCCGGTTGTTAGTTTTTACCGCGTATTTGCAAACAATTTTGTTGTTATCATTATAATTTGGGCTCTAATGCCAACTTGTCACAACCCAATTCCCAAACTCGATCGTGATGGCGCCTCTCGTGAAGACAAGGCCAGCCAGACCATCTCAGAACACCACTTAAAGCAGTTAATCAGTTATATAACAATTCGAATATGAATAAATCAATATAAATAAAACCCAATACAACATGTACAGACTCGTGGCGAGACGAGAATTCCGGAAATGTGAATTTCGTAATTTTTCGAGAAGTGGGACCGGGGCTCGGGTTTTGCTAGTTTCGAGATTTTTGTCATATTTCGATTGTTTTCGATTCGGTGTTGTCCCATTAGTATATTATAATGTGTTCGCTCTGGTTTTTGTTAGATTCGACGCGCGTGGAGGCCAATTTGAGGGGCAAAGGCATGGCGAGCAAGGAATTCCACCGGTTCGAGGTGAGTAATACTTGGGAATGATATCCTGAGGGTTTGAAACCCCGAATTTGCACATCTTAGTGCTGTATTGAGGTGACTTACATGCTGGACCAGAGCGTGGGGTAGAGCACCGTTGGGGATCGTGACTTGGTCCGTCCCGGTTGTTGGTTTTTACCGCGTATTTGCAAACAATTTTGTTGTTATCATTATAATCTGGGCTCATTGCCATACTTGGGGCTTATTGCCGATTGTTTGAAATGTTTATGAACTATCATCACTATTTCCCCTCACTATTTTAATTATGATTTGAACGCAGTCCGTGTGATTTACACTATTTTATGAACTCAGCTATATTTTACTCAAACTTGGAGTTTTAAACGATATTTGAACTATCATTT